>WNWK01013528.1:0-54964 GCA_009830355.1 Cherax destructor
CCCAATATCTCTTACTAGCTGCTTATGTAAAACATTTGAGAGGATGATTCTTAATCGTGTCATGTACAGAATAAAAAAAAATTTCCCCCCGGTTGCATGGTTTCATGCATGGAAGGAGTGTGCACCATTGCATAGCCACCTTTCTCACTCTGCACACTGACAGCTCATACACTACCTTCCTTGACCTTAAATCTGCTTTTGATGTTGCCAACCGACATGTAATCATTAGTGAACTTGCCAGAATGGATGTTGGAGGATGGCTTCTCCGCTGGATTAAAGGCTACCTGTCCAACACACTTAACACCAGAATTAACAACAACAGGCTTTTCCTTGGAACAGTAAAACCTGATGGATGGCGCTCCGATCAGCTGCTCAGCGGGCTGTTTGAGGAAAAACGTCCCGGGGAGAATAGTAAGTTTATTCAGGTATAGTGCATAAATAGTTACATAGATTATCATGCATAGCAGCATATGTGTAGAGAACCTAGGATAACCCAAAAAAGTCAAAGTGACTTATTTCCATTGGGGTCCTTTTAATACCTTATTATTATACTATGAAGGAGATAATATCTTATTATTATACTATGAAGGAGATAATATCTTATTATTATACTATAAAGGATATATACTAGGAATAAGGTAAAAAGAGTTACTTACATTTACATGTGTGTTAACTAAAAAAAAAAAATCATTCTCCTCCCTTTCTGTATCTGTAAATACCTTTGTAACTTGCTCAGCTATCAAAACTTTGAGGCCCAGTCCCTGGACCCATTATGTATCTCTGTAATCTTTTGACTACTGCCCACAGGATGGGTATGGGGTGCATAATAAAGATATTAAACTAACTCCCTTTCTGTCGCCACATTCATTAGGTACCTTTTGGCTCTCTTCTTGAACTGGCTTTGACATGTGCAGGCAATCTGTTCCATTCTTTTATTGCTGTACAATAAAAGGTGTTTGAAGCTTGACCACTGACTGTGGGTACTACAAAGTTGTGCTCTCTCCCCCTAGTACCATGATTGCTTTGGTTCACAGCCTTGACAAAATTGGCAGCAAGATATGTATTCTGGACACTGAGCAATTTTATAAACTTAATTTAACTTCAGTTGTTTTACTCTGTCTTTGCATATGTGTCTAATGTATCAACTTGTCGGTTCTTTGAACCATTCATCTACATCCCTGTCAGACACAGCAACATCTTGGGATCTTAATACAGGGAATTCTTAACTTGCCTAACCCTTGGTCATGACCTACTTCCACATTGGTCAAATGTGATACCACCTACGACTGCTGCCCTCTCCTGCCTACGGTATATAAGCTACTTCTTCGCACATATACCTTTGATATACCTTTGAAGAGTTTCGAGAGTATCTACTCTTGAGCCCGGCCATGGGCCAGGCTCGTCTGGTGCTTGCCTGGTCAACCAGGCTGTTGCTGCTGGAGGCCCGCTGACCCACATATTCATCACAGCCTGGTTGATCTGGCACCTGGTGAAGATATTTGTCCAGTTTCCTCTTGAAGGCTTCTACACTGGTTCCAGCCATGTTTCGGTTATCTTCTGGTAAGATGTTGAATAGTCTGGGACCCCGGATGTTAATACAGTGCTCCCGTATTGTCCCCACCGCACCCCTGCTCCTCACTGGGTTTATTTTACACTTTCTCCCATATCTCTCACTCCAGTATGTTGTTATGGCAGTGTGCAGATTTGGGACCAGGCCCTCAAGTACTTTCCAGGTATATATTATCATGTATCTCTCTCTCTCCGCTCCAATGAGTACATGTTCAAGACTTGAAGGCGTTCCCAATAATTTAGATGTTTCAATGGCTCAATGTGAGCCGTAAACGATCTCTGGATTTGTTCCAGCTCTGCTATTTCTCTTGCCCTGAATGGGGCCGTCAGCACTGAGCAGTATTCTAAGTGGGGGAGCACTAGCGATTTGAATAGTGTCACCATCAGCATTATTTCCCTTGTTTTGAAAGTTCTCAATACCCACCCCGTCATCTTCCTGGCTGTTGTGATCTTTGTCTTGTTATAGTCTTTAAACGACAGATCAGCAGACATAATTATTCCCAAGTCCTTTACGTGTTCCTTTCGTTCTATGTGGTGCCCCTCTTGCGTTTTGTATATAGTGTTCCTTTTGAGTTCTTCATTTTTTCATACCTAAGCAGCTGAAACTTATCACCATTGAACGTCATGTTGTTCTCCACTGCCCATTGGAAGACCCTGCTTATGTCCTCCTGTAATTTTTCAGTGTCCTCTACCGTAGTGACTTTCATGCTTATTTTAGTGTCATCTGCAAATGATGATACAAAAGTGTGCTGGGTGTTTTTATCTATGTCTGCTATGAGGATGAGAAACAGCAGAGGTGCCAGGACAGTGCCTTGGGGCACTGAGCTTTTGACCTCGCTGATGCTGGATCTTGCCCTGTTCACTACTACTTTTTGTGTTCTGTGTGTTAGGAACTCAAAAATCCATCTGCCTACCTTCCCCGTAATGCCTATGGCCCTCATTTGTGCGCTATCACTCCATGTATTCTTTACAAGATTGATGGACTGATTACATTAACTCAAGGCTGAAGGACTGATTACCTCAAACTCCTCCTGTTCTTCACCATTCTCCTTTGTATGGACTGATGAAGCCACTGTGTGGCGAAACGTTTCCTCATTAAAGATACCCAAGTGTTGCATATGTGTCTAATTTATCAACCTGTTGGTTCTCTGAATCATTCATCTACAACGCTGGGTATGTTGGATCTGAGATAGACCTGCACCGGACGGGCGGGTGTGTATGCTGTTATGAAGGATAACTCAATTCAATTCAATTCAATTCAACTTTATTTCTGATAATATTACAAAGTGGGGTTTACATATTTTATGGTATTTGTACATTTTATGAAATAATTATTACAAGAAGGCCAATAGTATGCCTAGGTATGCCTAGGCATTTCAGGCAGTCTTATACTAGATCTTAATCTATAGTGACAATAATTATACTGGTATTAAGGTTAGATAATTGTAGTGATTAACTAGGTTTGCAAAATTGAGGTAGTTCAAAATATTTAAGAATTTAACAATTAGTTTATATATTAATGGAAATGGTGCCGTTTGGCATGATACAGTTTCTATATTGGAGTGTCTTAGGCAAACTTATGACTAGCTTAAGAATTATGAAGCAATAGTTGTATTAGAATTTTGTTTACAGTCATGTGCAAATTAAGGAGTCACAGATATCAATAAGTGTATTTTGCTGTGGGGATGTGCAAGATAAAGTAGTTTTCATGTGGTTAGCTACCGGTTGGGTGTGTAAGTGAGATAAGATGTTTTTAATGGTGCTTTTGAAAATGTTGGTTGTGTCTGCAGTTCTAGAATTTTCAGGCAGGGAGTTCCAGATTTTAGGCCCTTTTATGTACATTGAATTTTTGTATAGATTTAGCCGGACACGGGGAATGTCAAAGAGATGTTTGTGTCTGATATTATGTCTATGGGTCCTGTCACAACTATCAAGAAAGTGTTTTAGTTCAGGGTTAATGTTGGAATTTATGGTTCTATAAATGTAGATTGCAGAGTAGTAAGTGTGGATGTTCTGAACAGTGAGTAAGTTTAGGTTTTTGAAGAGTGGGGGAGGGGGTGTTGCCTAGCGTTGGATTGCGTGATAATTCCTACTGCGGCTTTTTGTTGGGTTATTATTGGCTTTAGGTGGGTAATTGCTGTTGATCCCCAAGCACAAATGGCATATGTGAGGTAGGGATAGATGAGTGAATAGTATAGTGTGAATAGGACTGATTGTGGTACATAGTAACGTATATCTTAAAGAGGATCCCCACAGTTTTGGACACTTTCTTTATGTGTTGGATATGAGTGCTGAATTTCAGGTTGCTGTCAAGGTGAAGGCTTCACTCATTCTATCACTGTCTTGCCAGAGGCATGCCTACACTACAATTTAGAAACTGCAACATATCAATACCTTTCCTTGAGAGCATAGGCACTGTACTTCCCACATCCAGGACTCAAGTGTCCAGCTAACCGGTTTCCTGAATCCCTTCAACAGCACGTTACTTTGCTCAAGCTCCAACAGCACGTTACTTTGCTCAAGCTCCAACAGCACGTTACTTTGCTCAAGCTCCAACAGCACGTTACTTTGCTCAAGCTCCAACAGCACGTTACTTTGCTCAAGCTCCAACAGCACGTTACTTTGCTCAAGCTCCAACAGCACGTTACTTTGCTCAAGCTCCAACAGCACGTTACTTTGCTCAAGCTCCAACAGCACGTTACTTTGCTCAAGCTCCAACAGCACGTTACTTTGCTCAAGCTCCAACAGCACGTTACTTTGCTCAAGCTCCAACAGCACGTTATTTGCTCAAGCTCCAACAGCACGTTACTTTGCTCAAGCTCCAACAGCACGTTACTTTGCTCAAGCTCCAACAGCACGTTACTTTGCTCAAGCTCCAACAGCACGTTACTTTGCTCAAGCTCCAACAGCACGTTACTTTGCTCAAGCTCCAACAGCACGTTACTTTGATCAAGCTCCAACAGCACGTTACTTTGCTCGAGCTCCAACAGCACGTCACTTTGCTCGAGCTCCAACAGCACGTCACTTTGCTCGAGCTCCAACAGCACGTCACTTTGCTCGAGCTCCAACAGCACGTCACTTTGCTCAAGCTCCAACAGCACGTCACTTTGCTCAAGCTCCAACAGCACGTAACTTTGCTCAAGCTCCAACAGCACATTACTTTGCTCAAGATCCAACAGCATCTTGAGCTGTGGAAGTAGGTCGTGCTCAAGGGTTAGGCAAGTGAAGAATTCCCTGTATTAAGATCCCAAGATGTTGCTGTGTCAGACAGGAATGTAGATGAATGGTTCACGATACTCCTTTGTATGGCCTGATGAAGCCACTGTGTGGCGAAACGTTTCCTCAATAAAGATACCCAAGTGTTGCATATGTGTCTAATTTATCTACTTGTCGGTTCTCTGAACCATTCATATACATTCCTGTCTGACACAGCAACATCTTGGGATCTTAATACAGGGAATTCTTCACTTGCCTAACTCTTGGGCACGACCTACTTGCACATTGATCAAATGTGAAACCACCTACGACTGCTGCACCTCTCCTGCCTACGGTATATAAGCTACTTCTTCGCACATATGCTGTATTCTTTTCAAGATTGATGGACTGACAACAAAAAGAAAGAAAGAGACAAAAGGGGGAAATGGTACAGAGGGAACAGATGGGCTGCACAGCAGAACATGCCAAGACAGGCACCAGCTCATCAGGGCTGTATGAACAACCAAAGTCAGTACTGGAGAAACCAGGGGTATGGGCACCAGGGGCCATACCAGGTAGAACATTACCAGTGGTACTAACGAAACACAAAGAAAGACCAAACATCCCAAATGGTAACTCCTGCTTCATATTTGCAAATATTCAGGGTCTGAAATCAAATATAAAATGACAAAGTTAGTTATGTTAGTGGACTCCTATCAGAAGCGAATGCCATGTTTGGGGCATTTACAGAAACACATACAAGGGATGTTTTGGACGGAGAGATTCGTATAGAAAACTATAACATGTATAGATGTGATAGAATTAATAGGTCACAGGGAGGAGTAGGACTCTATGTCAAAGATAGTCTCTGTTGCACAGAAGTGTTGAACGCTACGAATGATACAGTAGAAATCCTCGGCATTAAAGTGGAAAATAGGAATCTAGTAATTATCCTAGTATACAAACCACCATCAGCAACTGCGGAGGAATTCACAGAGCAGTTAAGGAAGATAGATAGCTACCTGGATAGGCTAGAGAATCCCACCCCAAGCATTTTAATCCTTGGAGGTTTTAATCTCCCTCATGTAAAATGGAAGATGAGGCAACATAATGTTATACCAGAAATATATCCTGGAAGTACCCTGGCTCAACAGGCACATACCAGGGAACTAATGAGGCTTTGTGAAAAGTACTCATTAAACCAACAGATAATTGATACCACTAGAAATGAAAATACCCTGGATTTGATATTCACAAACAACGAGGAATTAATCAGAGACATAACAGTTACAAAAACAATATACTCTGACCATAACATCATAGAAGTTCAAACGAGTATTAACTCAGGGTTAGGGAACTGCGGCACTAATGTTAGAGACGGGATGTTCAGTAAGTTTAATTTTAATAACCATAAAATTGACTGGGAATGAATAAACCAAGAGCTATCAGACATATCATGGGAATCAGACATGAGCACCCTAAATCCCCACCAGTGCCCAGAGAAGCTGAATACAGATGCATACAAGGTATGTATGAAACACGTACCATTGAGGAAACCCAGAAGATCAGATATAGAGAAAGAGCATAGGAGATGGTACAGGAGAAGAAAACGGGTTACTGAATTACTGAAAAACACAAATATGTTGCAACAGAGGAGAGATAACCTTAACCGAGAGATTACTGAATTAGAGCAAAAACTTAAGATGTCATACCTGACAGAAGAAGTACAAAGGGAACAAAGAGCCATACAGGATATTGCAAGAAACCCAAAATATTTCTATTCCTATGCAAAATCCAAGCTAAGAACTACCTGTAGAATTGGACCATTATTGAGAGGAGATTCGTATACTGACGATGAACAGGAAATGAGTGAAATCCTAAAAGAACAGTATGAGTCAGTGTTCAGCAACCCACTAAATGACAGCAAGGTAGAAAATGCAGAAATATTTTTCACTCCAGCAGAAGGCCGCGCAGACCACCTAACCGACATTAGTATAAATCCCATAGATTTCGAAAAAGAAATGGACAACATGCCCACTCACTCAGCACCTGGACCAGATTTATGGAATGCTTTATTTATAAAGCAGTGCAAAGTACCATTAGCAAGAGCCCTTAGTATTCTGTGGAGAAAGAGCTTAGATCTAGGTGAAATACCGGAGGCCTTAAAGAGTGCAGACATAGCTCCTTTGCATAAGGGAGGTAGTAGAGCACTAGCTAAAAATTACAGACCAGTAGCCTTCACTTCTCACATCATAAAAATCTTTGAAAGAGTGATGAGACGGCAGATTACAAACTTCATGGACCAGCACAACCAACATAACCCGAACCAGCATGGCTTCAGAGCGGGACGATCATGCCTGTCACAGCTGTTGAACCATTATGACAGAATTACGGAGGCATTGGAGGACGACCAAAACGCAGATGTGATTTACACAGATTTTGCAAAGGCGTTTGACAAATGCGATCATGGAGTGATAGCGCACAAAATGAGGGCCATAGGCATTACTTGGAAGGTAGGCAGATGGATATTTGAGTTCCTAACACACAGAACACAAAAAGTAGTAGTGAACAGGGCAAGATCCAGCATCAGCGAGGTCAAAAGCTCAGTGCCCCAAGGCACTGTCCTGGCACCTCTGCTGTTTCTCATCCTCATAGCAGACATAGATAAAAACACCCAGCACACTTTTGTATCATCATTTGCAGATGACACTAAAATAAGCATGAAAGTCACTACGGTAGAAGACACTGAAAAATTACAGGAGGACATAAGCAGGGTCTTCCAGTGGGCAGTGGAGAACAACATGACATTCAATGGTGATAAGTTTCAGCTGCTTAGGTATGGAAAAAATGAAGAACTCAAAAGGAACACTATATACAAAACGCAAGAGGGACACCACATAGAACGAAAGGAACATGTAAAGGACTTGGGAATAATTATGTCTGCTGATCTGCCTTTTAAAGACCATAACAAGACAAAGATCACAACAGCCAGGAAGATGACGGGGTGGGTATTGAGAACTTTCAAAACAAGAGAAATAATGCCGATGGTGACACTCTTCAAATCGCTAGTGCTCCCTCACTTAGAATACTGCTCTGTGCTGACGGCACCATTCAGGGCAGGAGAAATATCAGAGCTGGAACAATTCAGAGATTGTTTATGGCTCACATTGAGCCATTGAAACATCTAAATTATTGGCCACCTTGATGGCCCTGTGCTGTACTTCCTACAAGATTGATGGACTGAATACATTGACTCCAGGCCGAGGGACTGATTACCTCAAACTCCTCCTCTACTTTGTATTGGACTGATGAAGCCACTGTGTGGCGAAACGTTTCCTCAATAAAGATACCCAAGTGTTGCATGTGTGTCTAATTTATAACATGTCGGTTCTCTGCACCATTCATCTACATACCCAAGTGTTGCATATGTATGTCTAATTTATCAACTTGTTGGTTCTCTGAACCATTCATCTACATTCTCTGCAACTTCTCTTCAGAATCTCCCAAAAGCACAGAGTCATCAGCAAAAATTATTGTACAGCAATAAAAGAATGGAACAAACTGCCTGCACATGTCAAAGCCAGTCATAGCATGAGCCAGTTCAAGAAGAGAACCAAAAGGTACCTAATGAATGTAGCGACAGAAAGGGAGGAGAATGATTTTTTATTTTTTTAGCTAACACACATGTAAATGTAAATAACTCTTTTTACCTTATTCCTAGTATACATATATCCTTTATAATATAATAACATATATATCCTACAATGTATAATATTAAGGTTTAAAAAGGACCCCCAATGGAAATAAGTCTCACTGTCTGACTTTTTGGGTTATCCTAGGTTCTCTACACATATGCTGCTATGTATGATAATCTATGTAAATGTATTTGTGTATACCTGAATAAACTTACTTACTTAATCAGAGATAGAAGAGGGAGGGTGTGTAAAGATCGGAGAGATGATGGAAGTTACCAAAGAAGGGGGGGATGAGAGGTTAGAGTTAACTTGGGAAGAAACTTGGGAGGAGACAGGAGAAGAAACCTGGGAGGGGACAGGAGAGGAAGAAACCTGAGAGGGGACAGGAGAGGAAGAAACTTGGGAGGGGACAGGAAAGGAAGAAACATGGGAGGGAACAGGAGAGGAAGAAACATGGGAGGGAACAGGAGAGGAAGAAACTTGGGAAGGGACAGGAGAGGAAGAAACTTGGAAGGGGACAGGAGAGGAGGGAACTGTACAAGGGAAAGGATGAACCTCCACACCCAGAGCTGGCCTTAGGTGTGGGGCCCAATTGGGAACAATTTTGGAGGGCCCCATGAATGGAAAGCAATCAAACTGTGCGCTTAAAAAATGCATGCAAGTTAATAGACCAAACACTGTGAAATGATTTATTAAAAATATTAATTTATTTTTGTTCAGAAAAAAAAATCAGAATTTAAGCGCACTGTTGGAAACAAATTATCTTTAGTGGACTTCTAAAAACCACTTAACATTCATAAACTATAAATTTTACTTCGTGTTGTTGTGTGTATTTGACAAGCCAAGAGTAGATTACACTCTAACACAAGGCCCTCTTAGGCGCAGGGCCCAATTGGGAGCAATCGGTCCAATCGACTTAAGGCTGTCCCTGTCCACACTCGTAACAGAGACAGTAAAAGGTAAAGTAGTACTAGGCACAGAGACTGGAAAGGAAAAATATTTGGGAAGGATAAGTGAAGGAGGGATTAGAGGAGATTTGAACTTTGGGGAAGTTTTAGACTTTGGAGAAGTAGAGGTGTGAAGGGAAGGTGTAGTTGTGGGAGGTCTTGTAGACATGGAAACATGCAAGTGAGAAGATAGAGGCTCATGGACAGTATGAGGCAACGAGGTGACTGGAAGTTGTGACCACAGAGGAGATTGTGGAAGTAGGTACCACCGAGGTTGGAGGCCTCTTAGTAACTCTAGGTGGAGATGAGAGACTGCCATGGTGTAAGTGAAACCTTCTTTCTCTTTGAGATAGTGGATTTCTCGTTCTTTTAAGTAAACTTGGCAACAGTGAGAATAAGCCAGGTGAGCCTCATTACAATTAAGGCAAGAGGGAGGTAGGCTGCAGGATGTATTGGTATGGTGAGCATCACCACAGACTGGGTAATCTGCCATGGAGCTGCAATATTTAGCTGGGTGGCCGAAGCGCCAGCAATTTCTACACTGTTGTGGTATAGGGATCAATTCTCGGACTTTTAAACGGTGTTTCCCAATACAAACTGAGGACAGAAGTTCTCAGCAGTCGAAAGTTAAACGAGCTACGTTGCAGGGAAAGTGTGTCTGTCCGTGGGCAGGTAGTAAATAGGTGTCCGCTTTGAGAATTGGAAGGTCTTCGAGCTCAAGTTACTCCAGAATGTCAGCATCACATTGAACCATGGTACGAGGCAGAAATACGGTACAACTGCAAGAATTAAGAGAAATGAGTTTTCAAATTGTGACAGGAATATTGTCCATGGAGGTAAGAAGGGAAATATTGCAAGCCTGGCCAGCAGTTCGTACCGTGACAATGCATGCACCACTCTTAATAGCATGAAATGAAATATTTTGACCACTATGGTGCAAGAGTGCCTTGCTGATACAGTGGTACCTCGACTTACGATATTTTTTCATTCCAGAATGCTGTTCAAGTGCCATTACCAAACGAATTTATCTCCTTAAGAAATGTTGTAAAATAGACTAGTCCTTTTAGACCCCCAAAATTACACTTACAAAAGCATTTAAAAAAATAAACTTACATAAAAGGGTGAGTTTGGGGACCATCGTAAGTCGAGGTACCACTGTACTATGATCAGAAAGAGTCAGTGGGAGATGTCAGTTGCAGCGTGAAAAACTAAAGTCCACTGTGTACTTTGAAATGTAGTGTGTAAGGGGAGCGAGTGTTGTGTTGGTCTTTTCTGGGAAGAGCGAGAGCTAGTAGAAGCAGTCATCTGTTAATGGTCGTCGTCGTTTAGGTGTGGGCCTGGAGGTAGTTCGTCTTGAGATAGGTGGGCGATCTGCAAATCGTCACACCATAGAGGGAGAAGCCAGAAGGATCGTCAGATGTTTGGAGATCAGATGTATCAAAGGATTCAAGCGGAACTTTGGTACCAGAAGTGGGCAATGAAATGTTACCTGCAGAAGGTACTGGGGAGAGGAGAGTTAGAGATACATGTATTGGGAAGATGGAGGGAATATTTTGAGGAACTGTTAAATGTTGAAGAAGATAGGGAAGCTGTGATTTCATGCACTGGGCAGGGAGGTATATATTGTAGGAGTGAGGAAGAGCCAGTTGAGTGTGGGGGAGATGCACGAGGCAGTGGGTAGAATAAAAGGGAGGTAAAGCAGCTGGGATCGATGGGATAGACGGAAATGTTAAAAGCAGGTGAGGGTATAGTCTTGGAATGGTTAGTGCTTTTATTTAAGGGCAATCATTAATAAGAATTTATTATAAAGGTAATAGAAGTACAACTTTAAAAGACAATTGAATTGAAGGGTGATGCTTAAAGGCAGGGCAGTCATCATTTTACAGCTGTACTCTGTTTGATTTTTTTTATATACTGTAAGTGATTACTATTCATTCCTTTGTGTGAACTAGGTTTAATCTTGTTATATTGTGAGTATGCTTTATAGTTAACTAAATAAAGCACTTCTTGCACTGCACAGTTATATTTACCACAGATGATAATTTCTTGGAAGAATGCAAACAACCATTTCATTTGATATTCTGTATTTAATATTTTTTCTCAAATAAGACACTACAAACTTCTATTGCATAACAAACAGGGTTAGAAAAATAGTTCAATTCCCAAAAAAAAGCAATTGTGTTATTTAAAATGAAGTAGTACCTGTACTCAAAGATATTTCCTTATTAATATTTATATATAAGAAGCCAGACCAACAGGTGAACACTGTATAATCTATGAACACTTTACAACTGCCTCATAACAGTATTATAGATAAATTTGTATTGCTGAACATAAAACAGAAATTTACATTTTATATAGAAATTAACCAAGTCCTGATATTATGTAAGCAAACACTGTATTCAAGACTATTGTTAATACTGTATGTATTTAACCACACAAATAAATCCCAAATTCAGACTGTTACTATGTATTGAAAGATGGGGGTCAATGTATAGTATTCAATTACTGAAAGAAACCAAGTACAGTACTGTACTTGATCTCTCATATGGTAAGATTCAAGTTCATGATTCCTAACATTTGGCAATTCAGGAATGCAAGATAACCAAATCCTATGCATTAAAATGCATGGTTTAACATAAAACAATAGTTTGAAGAGAAATACAACAAGATGTCAACAATATGATAGATATTTAAAGCATATTTTATCACTTATAAGGAGTTTTACAACATTCAATTTAGCCACTAATGTTTACCTCATACACAAAATTAGTATTTAAAAATATACATTGCCATGGAAATCTGATATTAGATACATAAACTATTATTTATTATTTGCAGTCAATTCATAAAATCCCTTCATAAGAAATAAAAATATAAATAATTATTACATTTTATAAATATGATTTTTTTTACTAAATCAATATGCCTATGAAATAGAGTACAGCATATGCAAAGGCAACTACAGCTAATTGTGTCACTCATCACCATCATGCAAACTTAAGACAAATAAACAAAATATAAAACTAAGTTCTCTGAGTAAACACAATATTTAATGAATTTATTAAATCCAAAAAAATCCAATTTTACTGTAATATCAATTTTTTTTTTTCATGAAGACAAATAGGACCTAACACAGAAACATTAGATAAAAACTAATCCAAACTTTAAAATAACAGTGCAGAACAAGGAAGAACACTACACTACTTTTAAAACATAAGCTGAAGAAATTTTCATTTGACAAATCTGGTAGTTTATAATAAGTAAATAACTAACAGTAGCATAAAATAATTATGGCTGACTACAGCAGACATATATGGTCAATGGCTCTCTACCATCATACCTGTACTATACAATATTAGTAATGAAAAAAGAAAAGGAAGTATGATTATCTCAATCTATACATTTTGTGTCAATTCCAAGTGCTGTATACCATCCATGCATATGCTTTGATTTAATGCATGTTAAAACAACTGTGTGCAAAAAAAAAAATGCATACACAGTAGAGGAATATTATTATTTTTCCAATAATTCTTGGTACAAACAAATAGGAATGTTATTAAAACCAAAATACTTCAATTTGGAAAGAATATCAACATTTCAGCAGTTATAAAAATTTTACTATTAAAATATGAATAAATAAGAGCACACAGACCTCTACAATAAAGATGGAATGAAAGATGTATTTTTATTTGCTACAGAAGAATAACTTGATTTTATTGTTAAAGCTCTTTTAGCTTGCAATTACAGCTTCACATACTTTGCATTTTTTCATTTAATTCATTATCTGATTCACAACTAAGCCAAAAAATTAGAGATAAATATTTAAACAATGTTTCAGCTCATCCTGGACCATTATCATTATTAGTATATAATAATAATCAAGCTAAGCTCGGTGGACCAATATCAAGTTTCATTCGTAAAATGGCGGAGTATGCCAGAAGTCAGATCTTATAAAGAGGTTTGGATACAGCAGAGGTCTGGTGAGGTAAGCAGATAGCTTCACTTGGCCATGGCTCTCTGAAATTCTTTATTTGATTTGACTGCTGGCTTACTCATTCATAACTTGATATTTTTTTTATTATTAACACATTGACCGTTTCCCACCAAGGCAGGGTGGCCCGAAAAAGAAAAACTTTCATCATCATTCACTCCATCACTGTCTTGCCAGAGGCATGCTTACACTACAGTTTATAAAACTGCAACATTAACACCCATCCTTCAGAGGGGTGTTAGTTATTATTATTCTTATTAAATTCAACAAATACTAGCACAAAACATGGTCATAACTTGATAATGATTCAAAATGGATTGAAACAGTGTGAAAAAAGAATTATTTTAAATTTTTAAAGTTGGTTGTGAATCATTCTGGTCACAATGCAGTAACTTTTCATCTTCATTATTTAATAAATTGTTAAATTGTGCTACTTATTTTAATTGAAACACATGCAGTTAATTTATGAATAAAAGGTAATTTTACTTAAATTAATTTATGAACTTATAATTAAATATCTTTGCTCTTCATTAAAAATCAAACAGAGTTTTGACAAATGACTCAGGACAGTTAAGACAATTTAAAAGCTTACTTAACTTCTAAATGAATAACTACAAAATGGAAGCTAACATCTTAACACAAAAATTAGAATAAGAATGTAGAAAAAATATTATTTAAAAACCTGTAAGGGTCATACAGTGCCTGGGAAATTGGAAGTAATCATGTTTAATCCAAGAAAAGGGAAGGTAGCTCCAATTCCTTAGATCAACAGCTCTACACCAGCATTGAAGGCCTTGGTTCTCATTAATAAGATTCTATGAATTTAAATCCCTAGAAAACTACAAGCTTAGTTTTGGGTTATCATTACTTCTGCACTGAAACAATCTAAAATGGGTTTTTAACAAAGTACACTAAGCTTATGTAAGAAAATATTAATTTTCTTCTTTTGATTTTACCCCACAATAACAGTAACACTATAATTGGCTAAATCAAATATAATGATCCTTACAAAGTTTTCTTCAGTGCATCTATACTCTGTACAAAATATTCTCAGTAATGTAATAAAAGTATTACAATACCAATGGTGAATACTAAATGAAGCACAAATATACACTATTTGATACAATTTTTTATATACAAAATATACTTTGTACAGATAAAAAGTTCAAGCAAAATATCTCTTTTAACTGTAAGCATCATTTGGCCAATAAGTGCACATGAAGCATTCTCTTCCATCACAAAAATAGAGTAAAGTGCATCTCCAGTGGTCAATAATTGTATCAGTGCTTATATCTTAATGGGAGCCTTTGGAACAAGGTATCATTAAGAATCATGTCTCCAATGACACCAGATTATTGGTTTCAAGAGGCAGTATTACCAACTGCCCACCAGTGTAAAGTATTATAGTGAACATCAAGAACAAGAGAAAACCTTGTATGCTGATGTTTCAAAATTACATTATATTTTCAGCAAGAAAAATATGACTCCTAACAAATATTCCAAGAAAAATTAGCAAATCACTAACTGCCCACAAATAGCAGCCTGAAAGAACACTATTCTAAAAACATAATACTTTTGTTATAACTATTATTGATATTGTATTACATCAGAAGTAAGGTATTATTTTCTTATCTTTCTTCTTAGTGTAAAAGCTCACTTGTATCCAAACATCAATGGGCTCAAGTCTCTAAAATAATTACCTGGAAAAATTATTGATAAACCAGAACAAGTTCTTTGACCTATATGTAATTTGTACAACATAAGGACATGGCACAACACTTACCTATCATAAAACAGGCACACTTAGATCTGGCTCCAATTCAAGCTTTTTATATCTTTGGGAAAGTAAAAATGGAGAGGCTTCTCAAAACCTACAAAAGGCATTCAGAGTATTACAAAAATTATTAAAGTTTCTAATGCATTATAGAGAGCCCTGCTCTTTTATATCACGTCTATGGAAAATTAACATTTGTACAATTTCTTTAAATTAAGACGAGTTGCTACACCACAGTTACAACAAGGAACTAGCATTCACTCATCGGGAATGTGGCGGGAGCGCCGTGTAGTGATGGCACCAACACTTGTTACTCGCTTTCCATCCTCGTCCCATCCCGCTTGAATTCGTGTACCCCGATCACTGGGTGGATCATCAGGAAGTGTTCTTATTACTTTATATGTACTCTTTTCTTTCCGAATTGTGTAGTATTCAGTAATCTGAGTTTGTGAAGCTTTTTTCTTGTTGCTTATATCTCGACTTTTATCTGACTTGCTTCTCTCTGATGTGTCACTCACAACAGGTTCTGGACTAGTGACTCTACTGCGAGATTTGCGAGTCTTGAGGCTTCTCCCAGGCTCTCTGTTTGAAGGACTATGTGATCTTTTTTTTAGCCCACCACTTTTCTTTCCTCCTAATTCATTTCGGTTGACACCACGACCAGATCTTCGAAAATTTGTTCCCAGAGCACTTTTGCTTCCCTTAACTTCAACTGAAGTTGCTTTTCTCAACTCTGGGGGAGCAGATCTTGACACTTTGGTTTCTCCTCTAGACCTCTTCTCTGACACAACCTCAAATGACCAAGACTTGGAAGCACCTTTGGCAGCCTTGGAAGTGTTCCGGAGCACTGCTGAAGCACTTTTTCTCTCGGGAGTGGAAGTGCAGGACAAGACTTTATCCTCTTTGTCACTTGAGATGAATGAGGCATTCGGCTCTTTATCATTACTGGAGTTGGTGGGGGAAGCCTGCGACTTGCTGGATGTGTAGGGGTGGGTGGGGGTGTCCTCGGTGGAGCCAAGCTTGCTGATGGAAGAGTTTCGAGATTTCTTGGTAGAAATCTTGTTGGTGGTGGAGATGTTGGTGGAGTCTGTGTTGGAGGAAGATGCTGATGATGGTGAGGGTGAATTCTCAGCGATTTTCTTGTTGTTCTTGTTTTTCGTGGTGGGCAGTATTGGTAGTCATCTGACGAGGGCAGCTTTCGTGGAACGGCTGGTGATTGTATTTGTGTTTCGGCTGTGAAACAGAATGACAAAGCAATTTGAATTAATTCCAAAAATAGTATATATCAGAACAAATACATTATTGTATCAAATTATAATTCAAATTTACACAAAAATCACTGGCAATCACAAAAGCACAGCAGATGCTATGATGCAAAATTACTGCGTGTAATTTTTTTATATAATGTATGTACAGGTATTTATGTATGTAATGCAAGTACGTACATGTGTATTTGTATATAAAGCCAGGTCTCCCTAATGCCTGACCAAGTCTCCCTGGTGTCTAGTCAGTGCAAATAAATCCACTGGACATTAATAAATTTATTTGAAGATTTAAGGTGGAATATGGTTACAGAGTTGTTTGGCCCTTCATGCACCAAACAGATATGAATCTCAATATGCAAAGATTTCATTCTATTAAAAGTATTACTCATAAATAGTTTGACCCCCCATACTCTTCTTCTTTAAAATGTGGTCGAAGAACTTTGACCTATATGTAATCAGATATATTTGTGTGTGTGTTTCTGAGAGGAGGGAAGGAGGGAATGAGGGAAGGAGGGGAGGGATGGGGGAGGGACGGAGGAGGGAGGGGAGGGACAGAGGAGGGAGGGGAGGGACAGAGGAGGGAGGGAGGGAGGAGGGAGTAGTAGGTAATTACTTGTCAAAGGCACTTAACCCTTCCCCAGTGCAAGTGTGTGTGTTTCATTTTCACTGGGCAGACCTACCAGCAGCAAGACGTTTCTCCCCATCCCCATAGTGTATGTGTGTTGTGCTATATAAGCCAAACTGGTGAGTCAAGCCTAAAAATTTTAGCAAGGGTCTTTTCTGCTGAATAAGCAGAGAAAATATGTTTCTGCCATAAATCTGCAAAAATTAATCTGAACATAAGAAAATATACATCATTGATTTTATGTAATATTAAGTAAATCTAAACTGACCTATGACATATTTAGCAAAATTAGCTTTCAAAAAATAATGTTACGTTATGTGAGGTTTCTAAGTTATGTTTGGTAAAAAAAAAAAATTAAATTACTTTCAATGAAAAAATGCATTAAATTGTAATTTTTTTTAAAAAGTCCAATTTTTAAGAGAGTTTGGCCTAATTGACCAATTTGGCTTATATATATTATTTATTTATTTAAACACAATGGCAGTCTCCTACCAAGGCAGGGAGACAAAGAAAACACATTCATTTAATCGTTTTCTTTCAAGAAGTGTGCTGAAATCACAATCGTATCATTCTCCAACTGCAACATCCCAACCCCTCCTTCAGAGTACTGATGCTGCAACCCTCCCACCTCCAGCTAACCGATTTCCATGTATGTATACACAGTAGTCCCCCCAAATTCGTGGGGGTTACGTTCCAAGACCACCCGTGAATTTGGAAAAACCGCGAATTCTGGATGCAGTTAAAAAAAATCCTATACAGTGGACCCCCAGTTTTCGTACTGCTCCAAACTCAAACAATTATGTAAGTGTATTTTTGTAAGTGCTTTTCCAAGTGTATATTTGGGGGTCTAAAAGGACTAATCTAATTCACATTATTCCTTATGGGAACAAATTCGTTTGGTAACGGTACTTGAACAGCATTCTGGAACGAATTACGAAAACTGGGGGGTCCACTGTAAATGCTTATTTTTATAGTTTAAAACCTAAATATGCTCCCCAAACACTTTAATTTAATTTAAAATTCAGCTTCATACATCACCCTTAAAAAAAAAAAAAAAAAAAAAAAAGGGACTGTAAAGATAAATCCGTATACAGTACTGTACTGCTGTCTCCCTCAGTGCTAGAATGTAAAATACCGATGTTACTCTGATATGTACTGTAATTCATGCAAGCCCATTTTCTTTGGTATACTGTAATTCATGCACCCCTGTTTTCTTTGGTATACATAAAGTAAATATACAGTAATAATTTAATTTTGTGTTCTCTCTACAGCATTAAAAAATTTATACAGTATTATATTTTATATGGAAATTTTGCTGAATTTACGTTAATATTTATGTTACAAAATTAGTAAATTATATTTTTCTTAATATTTAGCATTAAAATTATACTATACTGCCACAAAAAAAGACAAAAAAAACCCACGAATTTGTGAGGATTTCCGTGAACAATTATTAATTATGTTCTAAGGAAAAATCCTGAATTACTGAAGCCACGAATTCACAGGGGTCCACTGTATATGTATGTACAGTGGAACCTCGGTTTTCGAATTTAATTCGTTCCAGAAAGTCTGACGAAAACTGAAGCAACATTTCCCAAAAGAAATAATGTAAATCCAATTACGTAATCCATTCCAGACACCCAAAAGTATTAACAAAAAATACATTTTATAGTGAATAACTACAGTTTTACATACAGAAAACAATGAGAAATAAATATAAAGGACTAATGAAATGGATAAATGAACATTTCACATAACTTTACCTTTATTGAAAACTTGTTAGCATATGGAAGACGGCGAGGAGGGGAGAGGGAGGCGAGGTTATTGTTTAGAAGGGGAATCTCCTTCCATAAGGACTTCAGGTATGAAGTCCCTATCCGGGGTTACTTCCCTTCTTTGTCTTTTACTGGCACTAGGACCAGCTTGAGAGTCACTGGATTCCTGTCGCACAAAAAATATGTCCAGAGAGGTCTGTTTCTGGCGTCTCTAAAATTTACCTAAAATGGGACAAGGCATTGTCATTGAACATGTTGCAGACACGGCTTGCAACAGCTTTGTTAGGGTGATATTTCTCCACAAAACTTTGTAACTCACTCCACTTTGCACACACATCCTTAATCACTGAAGAAAGCACATTCTCCCCTCTCTCTTCCTCCTCCTCTGAAGCAATTTCCTCAGTTGCGATCTGTTGCTGTTCCAGTTGAAGGTGTTGCAGCTCTTCAGTGGTTAGCTCTTCCTTGTGGTTGTCCACCAACTCTTCCATATCCTGGCCACTCACATCCAACCTCATGGACTTCCCCCTTGAATTCTATCGTGTTTCTCGCCTTCTTTATCAAAGGACTGGCACTCGGAACTTTCTTTGGCCCCATGGTAGCTTATTTAGCAGTCGCACCAATAAACAAGCACAAAAAACAAGGGCGGCGGACGAAAACCGAGGTGATGAACGAAAATTGGGACAAAATTTTGATGAAAAGTTGTCGAAAACCAAATTCGACGATAACCAAGGCAAACGAAAACAGAGGTTTCACTGTATGTATATACAGTAATACCCCGGTTTTCATCCTTAATCCATTACAGAAGGTCTGCCGAAATCCGAAATGGACGAAAACCGAAGTAATATTTCCCATAAGAAATAATGTAAATCCAATTAATCCGTACCACACACCCAAAAATATTAAAAAAAAATACATTTTATAAAGAATAACTACAGCGTTGCAGCTCTTCAGTGGTTAGCTCTTCCCTGTGGTCGTCCACCAACTCTTCTACATCCTGGCCACTCACATCCCCCATGGACTTCCCCAAAGCCACAAATAGATTCCACAACAGGTGTAGGGTTGTCAAGTTTACACTAACTTATATTAAGTTAGTAATAGATCTAGGCATTAAGATGCCAGAAATCACTCAATTTTCCCTTAGATTCTTTTTGTTTAAACACTGGGGTTTTCTGAATAATAAACAAGCACTAGCTACAGCTTGAAATATCTAGAGGCATTGGTACCCAGGCAGGCAGACAGGGAGGGAGGGAGGGAGGGAGGGAGGTAGGCAGGCAGGCAGGAAGAAAGGGAAGGAGAGAGAGAGAGAGAGAGAGAGACAGGAAGAAAGGAAAGGTGGCAGGCAGGCTACGAGAGAGGGAAGGAGGGAGAAGGCAGATTGGTAAAGAATTGTAGACTTAATAATTGCACTCTTCTTGTCACCCAATTCACGTCTGGTACACACATGGTCTCCCTCTTTCATTCAAACCCACCAACTCCTCCCAACACACCCTCCATCATCTTTCCATTTAAGAAAGCAAGCAGGCAGACACAGCAAGCAGAAAATAGATGAGCAGGTAGAGAAGTAGGCAGACTGGTAAAAAAATTGTACAATTAATGTTAATATCATCTCCCACTTCCACATCTGGTACAAGTATGGTCTCCCTCCCTCCTCCACTGCCACTCACCTCCAGTGGCTGAGGCCCACCCATGCCCACCAACCATCATACAGTGGTACCTCGACTTACGATGGTCCCCAAACTCGCCCTTTTATGTAAGTTTATTTTTTTAAATGCTTTTGTAAGTGTAATTTTGGGGGTCTAAAAGGACTAGTCTATTTTACAACATTTCTTAAGGAGATAAATTCGTTTGGTAATGGCACTTGAACAGCATTCTGGAATGAAAAAATATCGTAAGTCGAGGTACCACTGTATATGTATTGTATATCAAAATTTGTCACAACACAAAACTAAAATACTATGAGGGCAAATCATAACTCAAAATTATCCTAACTCCAGCCCATCATAGCTCAAGAGACCACTGTATGTATAGAACTGATGAGGCGGGAAAAGGCGAGTGGTGCACTGTTGAGGGAAAGAGGTGAGTGATGCACTTAGGAGTCTGTGGAGACAAAGAATGTTATCAGTGGAAGCAAAGAGGGAAATGTTTGAGAGTATAGTGGCACCAATGCTCTTATATGGGTGTGAAGCATGGGTGGTGAATGTTGCAACAAGGAGAAGGCTGGAGGTAGGAGGGCAATGTGTGTGGTGTGAATATTATGAAGAGAATTTGTAGCTTTGAGATTATGAGATGGTGGTGGTGCGAGTTTTTTAAAAGTATTATCCAGAGGGCTGAGGATGGGTTGTTGAAGTGGTTTGGACATTTAGAAAGGATGGAACAAAATAGAATGACTTGAAAGGCATATAAATCTGTAGTGGAAGGAAGGCAGGACAGGGGTCATACTAGGAAAAGATGGAGGTAGGGGGTAAAAGAGGTTTTGTATGCAAGGGACTTGGACATGCAGCAGGCGCGCGTGCGTGCGTGCTTGTGTGTGTGGGGGGCATGCATCCCCCCACAACACACTTCTGGGCCACCCTGGGCGTGTGCAGCGTGGTCCTGTCTTGGCAGAGACGCTCAGATACGATAATTTAGATGTCACTCCAAACAGCCAATATCCCAAACCCCTCCTTTAAAGTGCAGGCATTGTACTTCCCCCCTCCAGGACTCAAGACTGACTAACCGGTTTCCCTGAATTCCTTCACAAAATATTGCCCTACTTGCACTGCAGCAACTTGTCAGGTCCCAAAAACCATAAGTCTACATTCACTGCTATCTAACACGCTCGCACATCCCTGCTGCATGTCAAAGCCCCTTGCACACAAAACCTCTTTTTACCTCATCCCTCCCCCCTTTCCTAGGATGACCCCTTCCCCTCCTCCTCTCCACTACAAATTTATACACCCTACAAGTCATCTTTTGTTCCATCCTCTTTAAATGGTCAAACCACCTCAACAATCCTCCTCAGCCCTCTGAAAAATACTTTTAGTAACTCCACACCTAATTTCCACACTATGAATTCTCTGCATAATATTTACACCACACAGTGTCCTTAGACACAACATCTCCACTGCCTCCAACCTTCTCCTTGCTGCAACATTTACAACCCATGCTTCACACCCATATAAGAGTGTTGGTACCACTATACTCTCATACATTTCCTTCATTGCCTCCATGGATAATGTTCTTTGTTTCCACAGATACCTCAATGCACAACTCACCCCTTTTCCTTCATCAATTCTAAGGTTTACCTCGTCCTTTATAACCTCATCCACTGTGACAAGTCTACTCCCAAATATCTGAACACATTCACTTCCTCCATACTCTGTCCCTCCAAAGTGGTATCCAATTTTTCTTTACCTAACTTATTTGATACCCTCATCACCTTACTCTTATCTATGTTCACTTTTAACTTTCTTTCTTTACACACCCTCCCAAACTCGCTCACTAAGCTTTGCAGCTTCTCTTTAGAATCTCCCAAAAGCACAGTATTATCAGCAAAAAATAACTGTGTCAACTCCCATTTTGTATCTGATTTCCCATAATTTAATCACACCCCTCTTCCCAACATGCTGGCCTTCTCCCACCAAGGCAGGGTGACCTGAAAAAGAAACTTTCACTATCATTCACACCATCACTGTCTTGCCAGAGGTGGGCAAATATGACAATTTAGATGTCACTCTAAACAGCAAATATTCCAAACCCCTCCTTTAGAGTGCAGGCATTGTACTTCCCACCTCCAGAACTTGAGTCCAGCTAACCTGTTTCCCTGAATGTATATGGATGTTCCAGCTCTGAAGGAAGCCATCAATTCTAAACAAGACAGTGATTTGAAAAGTGTCACCATCAGCACTATTTCCCTTGTTTTGAAAGTTCTCATTGTCCATCCCATCATTTTCCTGGCTTTTGTGATATTTACTGTATTGTGTTCTTTGAAAGAAAGGTCAGCTGACATTATTACACCCAGATCTCTCTCATATTCTTTTTGTTCTGTTTGGTAATTATTGGGCTTTTTGTATACAGTGTCTCTCAAGTTCTTCATTCTTTCCATATCTAGAAGCAGTATTTGGAACATGTCACTACTGAATGTCATGTTATTCTCTACTGCCCACTGGAAAACTGTTTATTTCTGGCATTTTTTTCTTTCCTCTTCCAAGGTGATTTTCATGTTTATTTTGGTATCATCTGCAAATGATATAGTATAACTGTGGCATGTTTTTATCTATGTCTGCTATGAGATGAAGAAGTAGTAAAGGCACCAAGATTATGCCTTGGGTATTGAGCTTATTACACTGCTAATGCTGTATTTTGCTCTGTTAACTAATATACTGTGTTGTTTTTAAGAAAATAGAAAATCCATTTGCCTGCTTTCCCTGTTATGCCTAACATGCTCAATTTATGTGCAACCAATTTATGTGCTGTTCCATTAAGTTTGTAACTTGATGTCTTAGCACCCTTTCAAGGTCTTTTATGATGTGTGATGTCAGGGCTAATGATCTGTAATTTTTGGCTAGTGTTCTACTGCCTCATTTATGCAAAGGAGGTAAGTCCGCACTCTTTAACCTTTTCACTGTTGGTCCCGTAATATTACGGCTTGCAAGCCAGTGTCAGTCCTGCAATACTATGCCAAAATTCTAGCGGCTTCCAATCTTGCGGGAGAAAGCTGGTAGGTCTATATATGAGAGAATGGGTCTGAGTGGTCAGTGTGTGCAGTATAAAAAATTCCTGCAGCACGCAGTTCATGAGAGAAAAAACTTTGACCATATTTTTGGTTTAAAGCAGCGATGTATTTTCATATGGTATTTATGGTTGTATTCTTGTTTTCTTGGTCACATTTGATAGAATGAAATATATATACTATACTGTATTACAGAAATAGAGATGATTTTGAATGGTTTACAAACTGAAAGTGCCTTGAAATTGAGCTCAAAGTAGTTGAAATATTCAATTTTTGCCGATGTTCAAGAGTAAACAAATCACATCACACGTCCAATACATGTCAATTGGTGGGTCTAATATGCTTTCACAAATGGGCTGATATTATTTATACCAGTTTTACAATAATGCAGTAGTCTGCATAACAGTAAATCTTCTATTTTTTGTGTAAATAAAAATTCAAAATGGAAAGGAAGCATAATATAAGAGGGGCCTGGAGAAGTGACTAATGAACACAGAAAATGTCATTTTAGTGCTAGGAATGTTTGCATTGTTAATTCTGGAGCCTATTTTGAAATTGGCATTACTTGATTTGTGTATGAAATTGGCCAAATTACCAATTTCTGATCACTTTATTGGTTAGTTAAAATCAATAAATGGGCAGTTTCTTGTACTCAATTGATAGAACAAAAGGAGTTCTAGCGAAATAGCTGAGTTTGCTCGACTGGAAAATGGAATTGGCCAAAAATAGGGCTCAGTGGGCAAAATTGCTGATGCGTAAATATAACTGAGACCGCTAACTTCGCGAGAGCGTAATTCCGTAAGTTTTTTTTTTTTATCAAATTTCGTACTTTTGGTATCATTACGATCAGGATAAGATTCTCTATCATTTCATAAGATTTGTTTTTTTTTAATTCTTCGACACTGAGAGCAAGTTTGTGAGCAGGGGTCTCAACAGTGAAAGGGTTAAGGCCTCTCTAGGACTTTGCATATATAAACTCTTCCTCTAAGCCTCTGGGACTTTGCCTATATCTAAACTTTTCCTAAAGGCCTCTGGGACTTTGCCTATATCTAAACTCTTCCTAAAGGCCTCTGGGACTTTGCCTATATCTAAACTTTTCCTCCAAAGAATAGTGAGTACTCATGCTAGTGGAGTTTTGCACTTCTTTATCCAAAATTCCACAAATCTGGTCCAGGTGCTGCATGAGTGGGCATGTTTTCTAAATCTTGTTTGAATTGTTACAGATCTGCACTCATGTCATATGTGATATGTGGGGCCTTCAAAGGTAACAACAAATTTTTATGCATTCTCCACCCTGCTTTTTTGTTTAATGCATTGCTGAACATTGATTTATTTTGATCTTTAAGAATTTTACTAATTTTTTCATCATCAGTGTATGAACCTCCTGTGATTAACCCTTTCAGGGTCCGTCCCATAGATCTACAGGTTTGAAGCCAGAGTCCAAACCGTAGATCTACCCAATGAACTCAGCTCACTTAGATAACCTGTGAGCAGTAAATTTGGGCCTAGATATGAGAGAACACATCTATGTGGTATGTGTGCACCACATAAAACAAATCCTGCAGTACACAGTGCATTACGAGAGAAAAAAACTGACCGTAATTTTGGTTTAAAACAGCGACTATCCAGTGTTTTTTCATATGCTTTTTACAGTTTTATTCGCTATTTCTTGGTCTCATTTGATAGAATGGTATATTACAGAAGTAGAGATGATTTTGATTAGTTTTAGTACTGAAAATGGCTTGAAACCGAGCACAAAGTAGTGGAAATGTTCAGTTTTTGCCTATGTTCAAGAGTAAACAAATGTCGTCACGAGTCTAATACACGTCAGCTGGTGTGTCTAATATACGTTCACGAATGTGCTGATATTATTTATACAATTATTACAACATTGCATAACAGTAAATCTTCTCTTTTTTTTGGTGTGATTAAAAATTCATTATGTGAATAAAAAATCAAAATGGAATTCATTTGTAAAGCCTGAAAATGTAACTAATGAACAGAGGAAATGTTAGTTTAGTGCCAAGAATGCCTGCATTGTTTATTCTGGATCCTATTTTGAAATTCAAATATTTTGAACTTTGTGTTAAACTGGCCAAATTACCAATTTCTGATCACTTTATTGGGTAGTTGAATCATTTGACTGGGCGATTTCTTCTGCTCAATTGATAAAACAGAAGTAATACTAGCAAAATAGCTAAGAATTTGGTCGACTTGAGTAAAGTAATTTGCCTAAAATGGGAGTCAAAGTTGGCAAAATTACCGATGCAGAAATATCGTTGACGCATCAAAATTTGCAAGAGCGTAATTTCATCAATTTTCCATCAAATTTCGTACTTTTTGTTTTATTACCTTCAGAGAAAGATTCTATGCAATTTTTTTTTTTTTTTTTTTTAAATTCTTGGACCCTGGCTGTCACACTGAGATTTGGGCTCTGGACCCTGAAAGGGTTAATGGTCCAATAACACATGCAGTTTTTAACCCTTTGAGGGTCCAGACCCCCGATTTGAGACTTGGCCATAGGGTCCAAGAATTTAAAAAAAAAAAATCTGTGAAATGGTAGAGAATCTTTTTCTGAAGGAAATAAAACTAAAAGTACGAAATTTGATGGTAAATTGATGAAATTTCATTACCACAAATTTTGCTGAGTCAGCGATATTTATGCATCGGCGATTTTGCCCACTTTGAGTCCTGTTTCAGGGCAACTATATTGTTCCAGGCGACAAAATTCTTAGCGCTTTCGCTAGTATGCCTTCCATTTTAGCGATTGAGCACAAGAAACCACCCATTTAACTACCCAATAAAGTGATCAGAAATTGGAAATTTGTCCAATTTCACACAAATTTGAAAATATTCCAGTTTCAAAATAAGATCAGGAATAAACAATGCAGGCATTCCTGGCACTAAAATAACATTTCCTCTGTTCATTAGTTATGTGTCCAGGCTTTACACATGAATTCCATTTTGATTTTTTTATTCACACAAAAAAATAGATTTACAGTTATACAATACAGCCTTCTCCTCACTTAGCGACATAGTACAGTACAGTGGACCCCCGGTGTTCGTCCATTTTTCGTAACAGAATGCTGTTCAAGTGCCATTACCAACCGAATTTATTCCCTTAAGAAATAATGTAAAATAGACTAGTCCTTTTAGACCCCCAAAACTACACTTATAAAAGCATTTAAAAAAATAAACTTACATAAAAGGGCGTGTTTTGAGCAGGACGAACACCGGGGGTCCACTGTACTCATTTACCGACGTCTCGGACTTATGATGGGCTCTCTGACCAGTATGCATACCTAAATCTTTCTTTCTTTCTTTCAACATGTCGGCCGTTTCCCACCGAAGCGGGGTGGCCCAAAAGGAAAAACGAAAGTTTCTCTTTTACATTTAGTAATATATACAGGAGAAGGGGTTACTAGCCCCTTGCTCCCGGCATTTTAGTCGCCTCTTACGACACGCATGGCTTACGGAGGAAGAATTCTGTTCCACTTTCCCATGGAGATAAGAGGAAATAAGAACAAGAACAGCATGGACCCTCAAATGGTTAACTTAAATTTTGCATATATGAAGAAATATCTAGAGTTCCTAGCACTATTTTGGATAGTTTTCTGTTCCCTTTCCACTTCTTCTGTCTGATACGAAAGCTTGAAGATGTTGTTCTAACTTAGTAATCTCTCGACAAAGGTTATCTTTCCTTTGCTGTGACATTCACATTTTTAAGCAGTTTAGGAAACCCTTTTTCAAGGTCTGTACATTCCTCTACACTCTTTCTACATTTCACCTTCTGTTAGGCTTTATCAAGAGGTATACATCTTACACAGACAAGGTAGGCATCTGCACTCAGCTTTTGCAAGCACTGGTGACAGTTTAGGGTGTTCATGACTCTTTCCCAGGGTATATCTGATAGCTCTGTCTTTATTTGTCCCAATCAATTCTCTGATTGTTGAAGTTAAATTTACTGAACATCCCTTCTTGCATTTACATTTATGATTGTTTGTACTTCTATGATGTTGTGATCCAAGTACAGTGGTACCTCGAGTTACGATATTTTTTCGTTCGAGAATGCTGTTCAAGTGTCATTACCAAACGAATTTATCCCCATAAGGAATAATGTAAAATAGACTAGTCCTTTTACACCCCCAAAAATATACCTACAAAAGCATTTAAAAAAATAAACTTACATAAAAGGGCGATTTTGGGGACCATCGTAACTCGAGGTACCACTGTATATTGCTTTTGTAACTTATGTCTCCGATTAGTTCTTTGTTCATGAAAATCAAATTCGGTGTATTTTCATTCCTAGTGGATTCTGTAATCTGTTTCTTCAAAACAAACTTTTCACTCTGGCATATACGTATCTGATAGTCCAGGGACTATTTCTAGTACAACGCTGTGATTTACCATCTTCCATTTCTCATTTGGGAGATTGAAATCTTCAAGGAGGATAATATTTGGTGTAGGATTCAGATGACAACGTATATATGGCAGCTATAAAATGCTGGTTAGATAAAGAAGTTGGTAATCCAGTTTATATGGAGTTTAGTTATTCTTAAGAGCAAGTTCTTTCAAGAAATTCATAAGCGTTCACACACCAAGAAATAAATGCAATTACAACAGTGAAGAAGAAATACTGAAATTTATATTCAAGATTGACAGTACGATCATTAGGAGCATAAGCGCTGGTAAACTGACGGAGCTTGAGGCTCCATCAATCTAAAAGGATCCACAGCAATTTTCAGAAACATTTCCAAGCCCAGTGTAAAAGGTACAAGCAAATCAGCAAGATACATTAAACTTAATAACTTTAAATATTAATAAACAAGAGTTTAAATTCAATTCATTAGATTACCTTATCCAAAGAGAAGATTGTGAAGCACAGTTCTTAAAGTGCAGTGGTTTAATATGTGAATAGAGATGATCTGCCAGTGGAACAAAGAAAAAAAAAATCAGAACATGCGAGTGAACTGTCACTGTACATTTGACTTTTATTTCCGGTGGGAAAGATTATAGCAAGGTGGTCAGTTAATATAGATAACCATTCAGAGGTTATTCACTGTATCTGTGATCAGAACTGCAGGAAGTAGGACCAAAGCTACCAAGAATACCATCTTTGTTTGATACCCAATTTATTTCATGACTTCTCAGATGTTCCTTCATCCATTACAAAAAAGCACAATACCGTGCCTTTTTGTTATGGATGAGAGGAGCTTACGACAAAGTTTCGGTCCAAGTCGGACCGAAATGTAGTCGTAAGCTCCTTTCTCCTATGTCCGGGTTATTTTTGTATTGTTTTCTTCATCCTTTATCAGAATAAGCTTTAAGTAATATCAACTCAAGTTGAGCCTTCATGCTTGTAAAACTGATCTTTTACAACTTCCAATATCAACACAGCATTAATCAGTCATATCTTGAAACAGTTATACAGTGGAACCTCGGTTTTCAATTGCCCTGGTTTTTGTCGAATTCGGTTTTCGACAACTTTTTTCGTCAAAATTTTGACCCAGTTTTCGTTCATCACCTCGGTTTTCGTCCACAATACCAAACGTGTCCACCTGCCAGCGCCCACACAAAAAGATAAGATAAGATTTCTTCGGATTTTTAACCCCGGAGGGTTAGCCACCCAGGATAACCCAAGAAAGTCAGTGCGTCATTGAGGATTTGAAATTCTGAAAATCAAATTTGACAGAGAGAAATATGAATTTCGTATTTTGCAAGTACAGAGAATTAAGGATTTGAAATTCTGAAACCCAAATTTCGTATTTTGCAAGTGTAGAGAATTCAGGATTTGAAATTCTGAATCTGTCTTATTTCCATTGGGGTCCTTAATCTTGTCCCCCAGGATGCGACCCACACCAGTCGACAAACAACCCATGTACCTATTTGCTGCTAGGTGAACATGACAACAGGTGTAAGGAAACATCAAAATGTTTCCACCTGCCGGGAATCGAACCCGGGCCACTCACGCGTTCTGAGTCAGTCTGGCTTTGTTTCTCGTTGAGTGAACATTACCTTGTGCATTCATACGGAACATTTCGTAATACAGTGGACCCCCGAGTATTGGCCGTAATCCATTCCAGGAGCTAGACCTCAACTCGAACTGGCCGAAAGTCGAACTAATATTTCCCATAAGAAATAATGTAAATACAATTACTATGTAATCTGTTTCCAAACAAAAATATTCACCAAAAATTCATTTTTTTAAAGAATAAATACTATAGTTTTTTACATACAGAAAACAATGAGAAATAAATATAAAACACTAATTTTAATGGATAAATGAACATTTGAATCAGTTTTACCTTTACTGAAGACTCTTGTTGGCATATGAGAGAAGCAGGAGAGTTTGTTTGGAGGCAGGACAAGATAGCCCTTCGATACGATACTAATATAAACTCTACGGCTTATTTATCTATTACAATTCACCTAATATGACATAACAATATTAATAACATAGAAACATGATATATACAGTGGTACCCCGAGTTTCGAACTGCTCCCAACTCGACCAATTATGTAAGTGTATTTTTGTGGGTCTAAACAGACTAATCTAATTTACATAATTCCTTATGGGAACAAATTCGTTCGGTAATGGCACTTGAACAGCATTTTGGAACGAAGAAAGTTCGAAACTCGGGGTTCCACTGTACTCTAGAATGAATAAAATATGTCATTACGAATGTGAGGACTGGTGGTAGTATGTTATTGTTGTTGGGTTTATAAGGGCCACTGACCATAAGCCATACATATACTGCTGGTGGTGGAGGCAGCAGGCCGCCACCACCACTAATTCACACTGAAACAATGTACTGTACGTAATTTATAAATAAGAAATTTTTACACTTGCCTTGCAAGAGATGGTGGCAGAGGGAAGCATTGGTCTCAGTGCCAGTATATTCCTCAAATAACAATGTAGGAGTTAAGCTTCATGTCTTCATTTTTCTATCGCTTAACCCTTTGGGGGTCCAAGGGGTCTCTCTGAAACTCGTTCTCAGGGTCCACGAATTTAAAAAAAAAAAAAAAAAAATTATTTTTTCTTATGGAATGATAGAGAATCTTTTTCCGATCTTAACGCCACAAAAATTATGAGATTTGATCGAAAACTAACGAAATTATGCCTTCGCGAAGTTAGCGGTAGCCATGACACTTACGCATCGGCGATTTCGCCCACTTTGAGCCCTATTTTCGGCACATTCCAATGCTTCAGTCTACTAAAATTATAGCTATTTCGCTAGAACTCCCTTTCTTCTATCGATTGAGTACAGGAAACCACCTATTTACCAATTTCAACTACCCAAAATAGTGGTCAGAAAATGGCAATTTGGCCAATTTCACACAAATTTCAAACGATGCCAATTTCAAAATAGGGTCCATAATAAACAAGGCAGACATTCCTGGCACTAAAATAACATCTTCTCTGTTCATTAGTCACGTCTCCAGGCCCCTCTTACATTACTTTTGCTTTCCATTTTGAATTTTTATTCTCACAAAAAATAGAAGATTTACTGTTATGTATACAACTGCATCACTGTAAAAATGGTATAAATAATATCAGAGCACTTGTGCATGAATATTAGACTCGCCAGTTGATGTGTATTGGACGCATGGTGTGATTTGTTTACTTTTGAACATCGTCAAAAATCGAACATTTTCGCTACTTTGAGCTCAATTTCAAGGTACTTGTTATTGTAAGACCAATCAAAATCATCTTTATTTCTGTAATATATCTTCCATTCTATCAAATGAGACCAAGAAAACGAGAATACAACAATAAATACCATACGAAAATAGACTGCAAAGTCGCTGTTTTAAACCAAAAACACAGTCAGAGTTTTTTTTCCTCATTATGCAGTGTGGTGCAGGAATTTTTTTATACTGCGCACACTGACCGCACAGACCCATTCTATCACATCTAGGCCTAACAGCCTGTTTCTGCTTGATTTGAGGGAGCTAGAATTTAGGCGTACTAGTACGTCAATAACCCCAGTGCGTAAGACGTACTTGTACGACCATAACCCCGAAAGGGTTAACTTACTTGCTACACTGTTAATGCTACACTTTATCGCTGGCTGGTGCTATAGCCTTTATCGACTCTTGCTGCTTTAGTATCGTACATATCATAGAATCAGTGAATCACTGAAGAAGACACATTCTTCCCTCTTTTCCTCTTCCACTTTGGTACTTTGCTACAATTTCTTTCTTCAATTCTATCGTGTTTGTCACTTTCTTTACCAAAGGGCTGCCACTATGAAGTTTCTTTGGGCCCAAGGTGGCTTATTTCACAGTCACAATCAATAAACAAACACTAAACACAATGAATTTATTGTGATAAACAAAGCCAGACTGGCTCACGACGCCTGCGCGGGGACTCGCTCAAGGGCAGGCAGACAGGTCTGGTACAGGGCCAAAACATGGGGAACGGCCGATAGTCGGGCCAAAAAAAGTGACCGAAACACGAGTCGGCCAATATTCAGGGTAGCCGATACTTGGGGGTCCGCTGTAATCCACTGTTTTTTGTGCTTGTTTATTGAGTATGACTGCTAAATAAGCCACCATGGGGCCAAAGAAAGTTCCGAGTGCTAGCCCTTTGATAAAGAAGGAAGTCCATGGGGTTGGATGTGAGTGGCCAGGATGTGAAAGAGTTGGTGGACAACCACAGGGAAGAGCTAACCACTGAAGAGCTACAAGATTTTCAATTGGAACAGCAACAGATCACAGCTGAGGAAATTGCTTCAGAGGAGGAGGAAGAGAGAGGGGAGATGTCACATGAACATATAGAGGTGGTAGCTGAAGGGAAGACAAGAGTGAATGTAGACGAAGAGAAAAGGGACGAAGCAGGGGCGACGAACAAATAAGGAGCGTCTACTAACATCTGTAACAATCCTATACATGGAAAGATTGCAGAGGTCATGAGAGCGAACATAATAGCGAATGCAATTTGCATCACGACGATTGGACAAGGATGGAATGTTCGCTTCTACATAGAGGCTCTCAACTGGGAAAGAACGAAATGCACCAAGGCATAAGCGTAATCCCTGGTGATGGATGGGATTAAGGATGGAAAGAGTAGCAGGGGAGGCTGCCGAATATATCTGGTCACCATAATCGAGTTTTGATAAAATTAGGGCTGAATGTAGACGAAGGAGAGTTCTACGATCAGCCCCCCATGAAAGATGTGCGAGGGTTTTAAGGAGGTTCAGCTGGCTGTGACAAGTTGCCTTAAGAGAGGTAATATGAAGTTTCCAGGACAATCGACGGTCAAACAGGAGGCCGAGAAACCTGACTGTATCACGTTCTGGAATACGTGAGCCGTATAGGTACAATGGATGATCAAAGACCACTGAACGTCTAGTAAACGTAATCTGATGAGTTTTGCCACTAGAAAATTTAAACCCGTGAGTGGTGGCCCAATCAGAAACCCGGTTGATGGCATGCTGGAGGGAAACTGCAATGAGGTGACAGTCAGCACCTGCACAAGCTATAGCAAAGTCATCCACATAGAGCAATGACCAAATATTGGATGGGAGAACAGATTCCAGATTATTTATAGCAAGGAGAAAGAGTGTTGTGCTCAGAACACAACCCTGGGGGACACCTTCAGCTTGGACAAATTCCGGGGAAAGCTCATTACTAACCCAGACACGGAAATGTCTGTCAGTTAAGAAGGCCTTAACCCTTAAACTGTCCACACGTAGATATACGTTTACTCGCGTACTGCTCCGAACGTAGATCTACGTTTTTTTTCAAATGCTTTTAACTTTGCCACGATAAGCCTGAGTTGCCTAGAGATTAGAGAATGAGTCTGTGCACTTAGTGTGTGCAGTATTACAAAATGTGGGAATGACAAACAAAATGCACTCTTCATTTTAAAGAAAAAGAACAATTTATTTTTTTCTCAAAATATTCGGTCAGCTACGCGAGTAAACGTATATCTACGTGTGGACAGTTTAAGGGTTAAGGAAGAATGGTAGGTTGCCTCGGAGGCCTAAGGAGTGGGTCTGGGCCAATATATTATATCTCCAAGGTGTGTCATAAGCCTTCTCAAGGTAAGGCATTACGAATATACGTATCCAAGCGCAGTAAGGGGTCAATGGCAGAACGGCCTTTACGAAAGCCATACGTATTGACTAGGGGAGAGACTATTGTGCGTCTCTAAATACCACATCAAACGTCTATTAACTAGACATTCCATCACCTTGCAAACTGCACTTGTAAGAGCGATGGGACATTAGTGGGATGTATCACGTCCCGTAGTACCCGGTTTGTGAAAAGGGAGAACAATGGCAGACTTCCACAGGTGGAGAAGAACTCCTTGCGACCATATAAGATTAAAGAGTCATAAGAGGACAGTAAGAGCAGACTAATGTAAATGCTGTAGCATACGAATATGTATGCCGTCTGGCCTAGCTGCCGATGATCGGCAAGAGTGTTGACTCCAGGTCTTGAAGGGTAAAAGGCACATTATACGATTTTTCTCTAAGAGAAGAAAAATCTAAGGGCTTTAACTCGCTGGCAGACTTAGAAGAAAGGAACGAGGGGCATAGATGGAGCCCCTGAGAAATGCGGACCAGATGATTACCAATTTCAGTGGCAACGGCAAGAGGGTGTGCTATATCGACACCGGCAACCTGAAGAACAGGAGCCGGGTCAGGGGAGAATTTACCACTTAATTTCCGCACTTTCTTCCAGACTGCACTCATCGAGGAAGCCGAAGTGACAGTAGAAACGTAATCTCGCCAGCAAGTGCGTTTAGCGTTACGTATGACACGGCGAGCAATAGCTCTCTTCTGCTTAAAATCAAGGTGTCTCTCTGTGGTTCTGTTATACCGATACCTGCCCCATGCAGCGCGTTTCAAACGTACTGCCCGAGCACAAGCAGGAGACCACCAAGGCACGCACTTCTGAGAATGCTTGCCCGAGGTTTGAGGAAAAGAATGTGAAGCCACTGTAAAGATGGAGGACGAAAAGAGATGTAAAACCTCATCAATGGAGGACGAGGAAGGAACCTCATGAAAGGCAGTAAGATGTGCATAAAGGTCCCATTTCGCCTGGTCAAATTGCCAGCGTGGGCAACGAGGAGGTGGAAAAAACGAAGGGGACTTAAGGATGATTGGGAAATGATCGCTGTCATGTAAGTCCGGGAGGACAGACCAGGTGAAGTCAAGGACTTGAGGAAGAGCAGATGGAGAGATCGATACAGGGGAAAGAATGAGTTCGAGGATCAAAATGGGTAGGAGTACCCGTATTTAAAACATGGAGGGGGGGAGAAGCAAGAAATGTCTCCAACTGAACGCCACGGGAGTCACAGTGCGACCCTCCCCAGAGAAAATGGTGTGCGTTAAAATCGCCAAGTATCAGAAGGGGTGGAGGTAAGGAAGAAACCAGAAAATTAACATATGGGATAGACAATGCCCGCGAAGGGGAGAGATATAAAGAACAGAGTGTATACCACTTGCTTCCAGTGTTTCGGAAGACAAAGATGCAGTATGTGGGACGACATTAGAAATGGAAGGAGAGTGAGCAACTATCAGGGAGCCTATAGACTGTACTAAAGTAGAAGGTGAGGAGATGGAAGAGGAAACTGTCAAAGGGGCTTGGGAGGGGACAGGGGATGAAGATATTGAACGAGGAGGAGGATGAACCTCCACACACGTTACAGAACTAGTCGGAGGCGAAGAACCCGGCAATAGGGATTTTTTGCCGGACTTATGAGAAGGGGGGCGCTGAGGTTTAGGCAAAGGACGAAGACGTGTAGACTCAGAACTGTGCGAGTGAGTAGAGGAAAGTGTGGACAGTATGGGATGCCGAGGTAGGGACATCGGAGCCAAGAACATCAAAAGGATTCGAGACAGGGGTGACTGAGGATGTTGTAACCACAGAGGAAGTCGAGGAAGTTGGGACCCCAGAAGTGGGGCGACATTTAGCAATGCGAGAATAGGAAATACGGGGAAGTCTACCTTGAAGGCGTAGATGAGAGACGGCCACAGCATACGAGAAGCCTTCCGCCTCTTTGAGACAACGGATTTCCCGCTCATTCAGGTAAACCTGACAGCGGCGAGAGTATGTTGGATGTGCTTCATGACAGTTAAGGCAAGAGGGAAGTAATGTACAAGAAGAACTGGCATGGTCATCGGCACCACAGACTGGGCATTCGGCCATGGACCTGCAATATTTTGCTGGATGACCAAAACACCAGCGGTTTCTACACTGTTGTGGTGTAGGGGTCACCTTTCGAACTTGTAAACGTTGACCTGCAATGTAGACCGAAGGTGGGAGTTCACGGCAGTCAAACGTTAAACGAGCTATATTGCAAGGATATCGTCTTCGCTTATTGGCAGGGAGGACAAAAGTGTCAACCTTAAGAATAGGGAGTTCTTGGAGCTCAAGCTGCTCCAAAATGTCATCACCACATGTCTGGAAATTCCGTTGGACAATGGTGTGGGGTAAAATGACAGTACCACTACAAGAATTAAGAGAATGATGCTTGTCAATGGTGATAGGAATAGTATCAATGGTCATAAGAAGAGAAAGATCGCGAGCTTGGCCAGCATTCTGGACCGTGATGATGTAAGTGCCGCTCTTGAGAGCGTGAAATGAGATATCTTTACCTACATGGCGTAGGAGAGCTTTACCAATACTATGATCGGAAAGATAGGTATTAGGAGAGGTCGGTCGTAGAGTAAAAAACTTTGTTCATTGAGTAGTGTGAAACAGAGCATTTAAGAGGAGTGCGTGACGAGCTATTTGTTTCTGAGATGAATGAGCAGGAAGTGTCAAGTCGTCATGTAAGGGTCTTGGTCGTTTGGATGAGGGACCAGAGGCGGTCCGACATGTGACAGGCGGGCAATTTGAAAATTGCTGCACCGTTAAGGGAGAAGCCGGAATCAAGGTCAGAGAATAGCTAAGGTCAGACGTATCGAAAGGGCCAGTCGGATCCCGGTTACCTGAAGCAGGTGACGAACCGGCACCAGCAAGAGGTACAGGGGTATTAGGGTTGTCCGAAGAGTTGTCCATTAACGAGGTAGGGTCAGAACTAGGTGCGGTATCAAGGGGCCCGGGGGTAGGTTCACAGATTAGGGCATCCATGGTTAGGTTACTTCTTTCTTTTTGTTTTTAAGAAAAAAAAAAAAAAAAAAAAAAAAAAAAAAAAAAAAAAAGGGGGAACGTGGAGGAATAGCTCCTAGGAGGAATGAAAGGGGCGTAAATCCCCCTCTGCGCCCAAGAGGACCTCAACACCGCAAGTAGTGCAGATGCTGCATGGAACCCGTGCCATACCCTACCCTTCATGCCAGTAAACCAGCAATCCGGGATAGCAACCTCACATCCACCGAGCCACCTCGGCGGACAAAAGAGAGGGCGGCCGGATATCCACCACAAAGCATACCGCCTTCGGCCACCACCCCTGGAATCCGAAAGGTGGCCTCCAGAGATACACCCGTTGCCCGAAAGATACCCAAGGCCACCCCCCGGAAGACCGGAGAGGGATCGGGACATCCCTAGGCGATCCAGATTCCACGGCAAACTACACCACCACCAAGAACCTCAATGGAATGGGATTGGACCACGGTACCCTTCCCCCTACCTAGGAACTAGAATGCCTGTGGAGAGAAGCTCCCAGGGTAAAAATGGGAAGGAAATAAGGGAGGGATGATGAGGAGGAGGAAAGGGAAAAGGGAGGATGGGGAAGATGGGAAAGGGGAGGGGGGATTGGGGGTAATTAGGTTCGGTCTGAGGAAAAAGACCAAGAGGTCCAATTCCTCAGACCGACAGCCTCTTTACCGCGACAAGGAGCCCCCCTTAAAGAGGAAAAAAAAGATAAATATGTATAATTTCTGCAAGCGGCAGTGCTCCATGTTACCGTCAGGTGATCGTCAAGTGCCAACTTCGTGGGCTCATATCTCGGTAAGTACTGACCCTAATTTTTTTTTTTATAGTCTATAACACGTAGAAAAATGCGCTATTTATTCTTATAAAAAACATTTTTTTTTTCAAAATATTTGGAGCGCTGGGTGAAAGAACGTAGATCTACGCTTGGACAGTTAATAGGTTAAATAGGTTCTGAACATTCAGCAGGAATAAGTGGGCATATCAGATTGGATTGGGTGGAGATAAAAAAAATGGTTTTTGAGATTTGCTTTGCTGTTAAATGTGAACGAGGCAATATATGAAGAACATTACACACACAACCCGCACATATAAAAAGAGAGGAGCTTACGACGACGTTTCAGTCCGACTTGGACCATTTACAAAGTCACACTAACACACAGAACAGGTGGAACTGTGCCTTTTTTGTTATTTATGAAGAACATTCTGAGGAATTGGTTAACTAGATTTGAGCTGAGGAAGGTGGAACCAAAGTCCCTACAAACCGAAAGGTGTGACTGTGAAGGTGTATCCTTTGAATTGCGATGCCTACATAATCCTGGAAAAAACTACAAAACAAGTGATGGCAAATATTTCCTCCTTTGGATCACCCAACTGACTTCAAAAAAAGCTTTAAAATGAATTAACATTTCTTGTTCAAATTTGTGCCAAACAAATATGAATCTACCACACCTATACAAACTAACTGTATACTAATACCAATGCTTTTGATTAAGTAAAATCTGTGGAAAAAATCATTGTCTAAAAAAATTCCATTTTGTCCAAGTTTTTGTTCGTCACCTCAGTTTTCGTCGGTCTGCCGTACCGAACGTGTCCGCCTGCCTGCGGCCACACAGAGCATCCCATACGTTTTGAGTCAGTCTGGCTTTGTTTCTCGTCGAGTGAGCATTACCCTGTGCGTTCATCCAAAACATTTCGTAATAATCCATTGTTTTTTGTGCTTGTTCATTGAGTGCGAATGCTAATTAAGCCACCATGGGGCCAAAGAAAGTTCCGAGTGCCAGCCCTTTGATAAAGAAGGTGAGAAACACGATAGAATTTAAGAAAGAACTCGTAGCAAAGTATGAGAGTGGAAGAGTTGGTGGACGACCACAGGGAAGAGCTAACCACTGAAGAGCTGCAACACCTTCAACTAGAACAGCAACAGACTGCAGCTGAGGAAATTGCTTCAGAGGAGGAGGAAGAGAGAGGGGAGAATGTGCCTTCTTCAGTGATTAATAACGTGTGCACAAAGTGGAGTGAGTTGCAAAGTTTTGTGGAGAAATATCACCCAAACAAAGCTGTTGCAAGCCATGTCTGCAACATGTTCAATGACAATGCTTTGTCCCATTTTAGGCAAATCTTAAAGAGATGCCAGAAACAGACCACTCTGGACAAATTTTTGTGCTACAGGGGTCAAGTGCCAGTAAAAGATGAAGGGAAGTAACCCTAGACAAGGACTTGATACCTGACGTCCTTATGGAGGGGGATTCCCCTTCCAAACAATAACCTCTCCTCCTCCCTCTCCCCTCCTTGCGTCTTCCATACGCCAACAAGAGTCTTCAATAAAGGAAAAAGTGATGTTAAACGTTCATTTATCCATTTCATTAGTAATTTATATTTATTTCTCATTTTTTCTGTAAGTAAAACTATAGCTATTCTCTATAAAATGTATTTTTTGTTAATACTTTTAGTTGTCTGGAACAGATTAATGATTTACATTACAGTGGACCCCCGGAGTTCGTCATTAATTCGTTCCAGAATGCTGCTCAAGTGCCGTTACCGAAGGAACTTATTCCCATAATGAATAATGTAAATTAGATTAGTCCTTTTAGACCCCCAAAAATACACTTACAAAAGCACTTACAAAAATACACTTACATAATTGTTCGAGTTTGGAGCAGTACGAACTCCGGGGGTCCACTGTATTTCTTATGGGAAATATTGCTTCACTTTTTGTTGAATTCAGACTTTCTGGAACAAATTAATGACGAAAACCGAGGTTCCACTGTATCATAAACAAAAATACAGTGGAACGTCGATTTCCGTCTTTAATGCGTTCCAGAGAGTCTGACAAAAACTGAATTTGAGGAAAATTGAAGCAATATTTCCCACAAGAAATAATGTAAATCCAATTAATCTGTTCCAGGCACCCAAAAAATATTAACAAAAAATACATTTCATAGAGAATAACTATAGTTTTACATACAAAAAACAATGAGAAAAAAATATAAAGCACTAATGAAATGGATAAATGAACATTTAAATCACTTTTACCTTTATTGAATACTCTTGTTGGCATATGGAAGACGGCGAGGAAAAAAGGAGGAGAATTTATTGTTTGGAAGGGGAATCCCCTTCCATAAGGACTTCAGTTATCAAGACCCTATCTGGGGTTACTTCCCTTCTTTGTCTTTTACTGGCACTAGGACCAGCTTGAGTCACTGGATCCCTGTCACACAAAAAAATCTGTCCAGAGGTGTCTGTTTCTGGCGATCTAAGATTTGCCTAAAATGGGGCACGGCATTGTCATTGAACATGTTGCAGACACGGCTTGCAACAGCTTTGTTAGGGTGATATTTATCCACAAAACTTTGCACCTCACTCCACTTTGCACAAATGTCCTTAATCACTGAAGAAGGCACATTCTCCCCTCTCTCTTCCTCCTCCTCTGAAGCAATTTCCTCAGCTGCAATCTGTTGCTGTTCCAGTTGAAGGTGTTGCAGCTCTTCAGTGGTTACCTCTTTCCTGTGGTAGTCCACCAACTTTTCCACATCCTGGCCACTCACATCAAACTCCATGGACTTCCCCAAAGCCACAATATATTCCACAACAGGCGTAGGGTTGTCAGGGTCAGCCTTAAACCCTTCAAATTCTTTCTCTTGGACACATTCTGGCCACAATTTTCTCCAAGCAGCGTTCATCATCCTGGAAGTCACTTCCTGCCAAACCTTATCTATAAGGCTTATGCAATTGAGGAGTTCTGGAGAAAGTGATTCCTCCAGAACTTTCTTAGGGTCAATTCAGTGTCCGAGGTCACTTCAAAGCACCTTTGAAACATTGCTTTGGTGTAGAGTTTTTTGAAGTTTGAAATGACCTGCTGGTCCATGAGCTGGATGAGAGGAGTGGTATTAGGGGGCAAGAACTTCACTGTGATGAAACTAAACTCCTTAAACAATTGGTCTTCCAAGTCTGGAGGATGAGCAGGAACATTGTCCATTACCAGGAGGCACTTGAGTGGCATTTTATTTTCCAGGAGGTATTTCTTCACACTTAACCCAAACCCTTCATTGACCCACTCAATGAAAATCTGCCTTATAACCCATGCCTTATTGTTAGCCTTCCACATCACACACAATTTACTCTTGATGACATTGTTTTTCTTGAACACTCGGGGATTTTCAGAATGATACACCAGTAAAGGCTTCACTTTAAAATCCCCACTAGCATTTCCACAAAACAAAAGTGTTTGCCTATCCTTCATAGGCTTGTGTCCTGGCAGTGCATTTTCCTCCTGCGTGATGTAGGTCCTCTTTGGCATTTTCTTCCAAAAGAGGCCTGTTTCGTCACAATTGAAGACTTGTTGGGGAGGATTCCTTCAGCCTCTACGTACTCCTTGAATTCATCAACGAATTCTTCGGATACCACGTTTGTCCAAACTTACACCCTCACCATACCTTAACACATTGTGTATGCCAGATCACTTCTTGGATTTGTCGAACCAGCCTCTGCTGGCCATAAATTCACTAACAGCAGCGCTTGTTCCAGGCATATTCTTTACGAGATCTGCATGCAACTGCCTTGACTTTTCGCAAATTATCGCCTCCACAACACTATCTCCCACTAACTGTTTTTCGTTGATCCACACCAACAACAACTTCTCAACATCTTCGATTGATTGCAATCTCTGTTTCGTTAGCACATTTACCCCTTTGGCAACATTAGATTCCACGATTTCTTTTTTCTTTGCCAGGATGGAACTGATTGTTGATGAGGACTTCCCGTACATCCTGGCAAAATCAACAACACACTTTGTACTTTGCTACGAGCTCTTTCTTGAATTCTATCATGTTTCTCACCTTCTTTATCAAAGGACTCTGAACTTTCTTTGGGCTTATGGTGGCTTATTAACCCTTTGGGGGTCGACAGGCCTTCTCAGGAAAGTGTTCCTGCGGTCGAAAATTTTTTGGAAAAAAAAAAAAAAAAAAAATTTTCTTATGAAAGGATAGAGAATCTTTTTCCGATCATAACGCCACCAAAATTATGAAATTTGATCGAAAACTAACGGAATTATGCTTTCGCGAAATTAGCGGTAGCCATGACACTTACGCATCGGCGATTTCGCCCACTTTGAGCTCTATTTTCGACAAATTCCAATGTTTCAGTCTCCTAAAATTATAGCTATTTCGCTAGAACTCCATTTCGTCTATCGATTGAGTACAAGAAACCGCCTATTTACCAATTTTATCTACCCAAAATAGTGGTCAGAAAATGGCAATTTTCCAATTTCACACAAATTTCAAACGATGCCAATTTCAAAATAGGGTCCAGAGTAAACAAGACAGACATTCCTGGCACTAAAATAACATGTTCTCTGTTCATTAGTCACGTCTCCAGGCCCCTGTTCCATTACCTTTGCTTTTCATTTTGAATCTTTATTCTCACAAAAAATAGAAGATTTACTGTTATGTATACAACTGCATCATTGTAAAAATGGTATAAATAATATCAGAGCACTTGTGCATGAATATAAGACTCGCCAGTTGATGTGTATTGGAGGCATGGTGTGATTTGTTTACTCTTGAACATCGTCAAAAATCGAACATTTTCGCTACTTTGAGCTCAATTTCAAGGTACTTGTCATTGTTATACCAATCAAAATCATCTCTATTTCTGTAATATATCTTCCATTCTATCAAATGAGACCAAGGAAACGAGAATACATCAATAAATACCATACGTAAATCGACTGCAAAGTCGCTGTTTTAATCGAAAAAAACGGTCAGAGTTTTTTTTCTCTCTTTATGCAATGTGTACTGCAGGATTTTTTTTATACTGCGCACACTGACCACACAGACCCATTCTTTCATATGTATGCCTACCAGACGTTTTCTGCTTAAATTGAGGCCGCTAGAATTTGGGCGTGCTAGTACGGCACCAACCCCTGCTCGTAAAACGTACTAGTACGGCACCGAACCCCAAAGGGTTAAGCAGTCACACTCAATAAACAAGCACAAAAAATGGTGGATTATTATGAAATGTTTCGTATGAACGTGCAGAGTAATGTTTACTCAACGAGAAACAAAGCCAGACTGACTCAGAATGCGTGTGTGGGATGCTTTGTGTGGGCGCGGGCAGGCAGACACGTTCAGTACAGCAGACGAAAACCGAGGTGATGAACGAAAACTGGGACAATATTCTGATGAAAGTCGTCGAAAACCAAATTCGACGAAAACCAGGGTAAATGAAAACAGAGATTCCACTGTATACACTTCTTAACCATACTGTACTGAATAAATAGGAACCCACCAAATGATCTTACATCAAATATCAATGCATTTGATAAGTTTAAATAAACATATTTTTTCTGTAGAAAATCACTTCACCTACCTTATTTCCTGATCTTCATGGGTAGCCTACAGTGAGGGGGAAGGAGGGGTGCAGTTTTTAGGCACTAACATGACCTTTGTTTTCCTTGTAATGCTCTCTTACTTGTTAGTGTTACACCTAGATATTTTTAATACAAATGAATGAAACTGACTTGCAAACAATGAAATGTGGGCATAAAAGCTTTGATTTTAAATATGTACTTAGTAAATAGTGGTCCACAAACACAAGGCAATATAACACAGACATAACTAAAATGAAAAATTATTATTACAGAGGGTGTACAAATCTGGATTGGAAAGTAGGAGGGGTAGGGGCTATCATAGTAATGATTGGAGGGAGGGGGTAAAAGGGACTTTGAGCTTAAGGGACAAGTGTCCAACAGGCTTGTGTGAGCATATTAGACAGGAGTGAATAGAGAAAAGTGATTTGTAATGGATGTGCTGCTGAAGTGTGAGCAAGATAACTTTTATGCAGGGATTCAGGGAAACCAGTTAGCTAGACTTGAGTCCTGGAAATGTCATGTCAGAGATCACAGTCATCCTATTGATTGGTCTTCTGCTAAAACTGTTTACCCTACGTCCAACTTTCACAGTCGTTGTCTTGTTGAATCCTCCCTTATACACAACTTTCCTTGTATGAATCTGAGTCCTGGCTTTGTCTCTGTTGATGCTTTCCTTTCCCATTACATTGTTAAATGCTCCAAACTTCAGAACACCCGTGACTTAACCAGATTCTTTTTCCCTTCTCCCTTCCTCTTTCTCCTCTGTGTTTTCTTTCTTTTGCCTTGTTTATGTTGTTCATTATTATCTTTTTCCCTCTCTGTGTTCTTGCCCCTACCCTATGTGAGCCACTAGCTCCCTTGCAGTGCTCCTCTTTCTTAGTATTTGACTGACTCCACTCCTACTACTACCACCACCATTACTCCTCCACCACTTTCTCTTGTTTCCGCCCCTCTCGGCTGCCTATATAAACCTCCCTCTCTCCCTTTTATCTGCTAGTGTGACTTTGTAAATGGTCCAAGTCGGACCGAAACATCGTCGTAAGCTCCTTTCTTCAGTTGCGGGTTATTTGTGCAGAAGGGCAGCGCCTGCATTCTGAAGGAGGGCACAGATGTAACAGTCAGAGGGTAATCTGTATTGCGGTGTCTACACACTTCAGGAAAAATAGTGATCAAATGAATGATGGTGTTTTCTGAGTAACCTGGTCTTGGCTGCAGAGAGTTGTTGGGGTAACAAAGAAATAATAATAAATACTGTATGTTATATTTTAGTCAATATCAAAATATTTATATTATATTTTTTATGTGATCATAAATATGGGAGCTGATCTATCTACCATTAGTTGTAGGGTGGGTGGTGGAAGAGTGAAGCTAGGCATGCCATGACACCTACTGTTAACAGTGGTGTTTAAAAAAAAAAAAAAAAAAAAAAAAAAATCCTTTTTCTATCATAACCAAGGCTATCATTTTTAAGTAAACTTAAAAAAAAAAAAAAAAAAGTCACCACATACCAAGAATGAAATTATATCATAACAGTCATCCTATGTTGAAAAAATATAAATCCTTTTATTTTACTCAATAAATGAACATATTACACAAGCAATAAACAATATATAATTAAATGCACTTGAATAAAAAGAAACAATAAAATAGAAAAAATCAACTGAAAATCTGAAAAAAAAAAAAAAATCTCCTTTATGTATACATTTTTACCAAGAAATATGAGCATACCAATCATGCCCTAAATGGTAACCTACACAAAAATGCACTTAATGAAAAAAAGGATAAAACTAGAATTAATTTTTAATTCTTACAGCAAATCCTTTGAAGTCACAATTAAAGAATAAAAATGTGCACATTTCATGACCATTTTTTCCATATTTTACCCTTTGATCAATGCGAGTAAATCACATTGATCAAATGGCCATATACAAAAATAAATGCACCTTATTACATGAATACCACATCAATATCAAAATCATGTACGTATAAGCATCTCAAAATCATTTGTGGGAGGGGGGGGGGGGACATGACTGAAAATATCATCCCTTTTTACCCTTACTGGTCAAGTAGTGATTCATTCTGCAATAATTCACCCTCTTAAGCATAGTTTATGACTCCAAATATATTTATATTGTGAAGAAAGAGGTAAAAATGAAACTTTTCTTTAAAATATACTAATACGCATTTTTTCATGATGAAATACAAATACGTATACTACGTTTGGAGCAGCTGCTGGAATATTCTATATGAAATATCAAATTTGAATCATATTACATGTTTAATTTATATGATTTATTCAATTACAGACCTGCCTCAAATGCTACCAAACAAGTTTCTATCATTCTGAAGAGAAGTTGCAAAGGCTGATGGATGAATTTGAGAGGGTATGTAAAAGAAGGAAAGAGCAAGGGGATGAAGGTAACAAATATTTTTAAGTGAATATGTTCAGATATTTGGGAGTGGACTTGTTGGCGGATGGGTCTACGAAAGATAAGGTGAACCATAATATTAACGAGGGGAAAAAACTTGCTGGTGCATTGAGGCATCTGTGGAGACAACATTATCCATGGAGGCAAAATGAAGAATGTATGAGAGTATTGTGGTACCAACACTCTTATATGGGTGTGAAGCATGGGTTTTGAATGTTGCAGTAAGGAAGAGCCTGGAGGCAGTGGAGATTTTGTGTCTGTAAATAGTATGCAGAGAATCCATAGTTTGGAGATTAGGAAGTATGGGGTTACTAAAAGTATTATCCAGAGGGCTGAGGAGGGTTTATTAAAGTGGGGTTTTACATTTAGACAGGATGGAGCAATTATATTTTATTATCCAAGAAATAAGATAAATTTAATTTTTGTTATGATGAACTGAAACTGGAGGGTAAGTTTCATATAAGGACCAAAATGTTGTCATAAGTTTCATTCTCATATGTGTGGGTTATTTGTGCAGAGGCCTGAAGACTTGATTAATGAACAGAGAAAATGTTGCTTTAGTAACTAGAATGTCTACAGTTTTTATTTTGGAATGTTTTTAATTTTATTTTTAATTTTGTGTAAAACTGGCCAAATTACCGACTTCTGTGCACTTTATGAGGAAGTTCTTGTGCTCAATGGATGGAATGGAAGGCATTCTAGCAAAATTGAACAATGGACTTGACTTACAATAGGACTCAAATTGGGCAAAAATCAGACATGTAAATTGTGCCTATACAGCTAGCTTTGTGCCTACATAATTCTGTAAGTTTTCCCTCAAATTTCATTGTTTTTGGTGTCATTACTTTCAGAAAATTATCTGCCATTTCAGATTAAAAAAAAAAAAAAAGCTAACATTGTCAGCACTCTTAATTTTGGAGTTTCGACAGCAAAGGGGTTAAACAAGTAAAGAGGTGCAAAAATTAGAGAAAAGAATTTTCAAACACACTTTCCTCCCATGAAAAAGCAAAGGAATGGAAAATATGGTATGATGGCCTAAGGCACACATCCACAGCAAGCAAACAGATACTCATTGTCACTGTAAGCTCAGTGATAGTTCATAGCTTATAACCGTTACTGCTTCCACTGTTCACGTGATCAACATACACTGCTCACGTGATCAACCGTTAGCCATGTCAAAGGTCACCCCTTTGAATGCCAGGAGTGCCCACTCCTACCAGAGCCAGTACCCATCGATCCGGCATAGAGTAGGGACAGACGCAGGCTACGATCTGAGTGATTGCCATATATATCGACTCCAATATACTGTAACCACCCCAAGCACGTCTTTATTATCTTACCCAATCTACGAAAGACCCCTCGCAACAAATGGTGGCAGCATTGTGGGCATGGATTTCGGGTAATTAAGAAGATTTAAGAAGATAGAGCCGGTGTGTGAGTGCCGTGCCGCAGGCGTCTCTACCAATCGTCACCCGCCACTCCCTACCATCAACCAGTGGCGTCATCCATCCAAGTCTCTTATGAACCAGTTTCTCCAGCCTTCTGGCGTCTAATTGCAAGTAAACCTTCGAAGAGTTGATCTGGGTTTTGCAATTAAGCCAACAAGTAAGCCAGTCTATGGGAGAGAGCCTGAGTTATCATCCAGCTTGCCTCTTGTCATCCCGCCTGTCTCTTGTCATCCATCTTGCTCATCACTGCTGTGTGCAAGTTCCAAGCATTCAAGTTCACCAGTCTCGAGGGCTTAAGCCAGCTCCAAGCCAGCTGTTCAAGTAAGCCAGTTGCTTCTTCAGCAAAGCCAGTTCTTGAGTATTGTCTCCAATCGCTCTGTGCTACCAGTTGGACGATTGTCAGAGTGATATTCATCATTCCTGTGGCTTATTGTAGCAAAGCCACCTGGGTTAGTGTTCACTGGGTACTGGCAGCGTGCCGTAACGTCACCCCCGCAGCGCCCGCTCTCCAACACCACCCCACTGACTGACTCATGCTAGCCCAGTTGCCTTAAACTTGTGTGGCTATTTCTACCCTTATTGAGTTCCCAGCATCGTCATTTCGGCTCATGTGCGGGGTGAAGACCCAGAGAGTGTGTTGATAGCGCCTGCATTAAGGCCCCTCATGTGAGTTCCTCGTATGCGCTAAATTCTTCAAGAATCGCCGTGGATGTGATATGGTGTACGCCAGCCATAGCAGCAACCAGCAGGAACAACATTCTCCCCTCACCATCGCTGACCCTTCAATTATCATTAGAGAATTCTCTTATAGGCATTTGCGTGTGCGAGACATTTCTGCAGTGAATTTCTTAGTGACATTTATGTTCTACAGTGTTTACCTATATTTTGCTCCAATACTATTTTTTCTCTCAGTGTCTCCCTCATTGAGTGTCTTATTTCATGTTCATGTTCCCTGTGTAATTCTCTACACCTGCAGTAAGTACTTTTGTGTGCCCATTTTATCCTGTGACTTGTGTGCAGTATAATCTTTTTTCCAGTTCCTCAGTGCAGTTTTTAATTCACTAATTACTTATAATTCTTACCATTTAGTTTTAAGTTAATTTTAAGTCTGCCCAAAATGCCCTGCATATTAGGGGCTTTTGGCATGTACACCTCATAACATCTCATAACCCATTGTAATTCTTTGTATCATGTCCAAATAAACTATTATTATTATTATTATTATTATAAATTCTGTGCTGTGTTACACATTATTTCAGTGTTGTGTAATTATTTCAGTGTTGTCTCTTATTATTTTCTTGTCCTTATTTTTTTTTCCTCATTGCATTTCCCTTATGTTTTTATGCAAATTCTGTGCTTTAATTCTTTCAATGTTTATGCCCCAGTGTTCTTAATTGAATTTTACTGTGTCCCATTCATTGTGCTTCATTATTCTTTTTATATATCCAGTGTCTCACCTGTTTTCCCTTTCAACAGACAATAGCCATATATTCTGTGTCAAGAAATAATTACTTTTTGCCATACCTGCCAACATAATTGTTCATGCTTTAATTATACCTGTGAATAATCCCTTGACGTTTCTGTGTTCTGCAACCAGTAAGAGTTCCCTTAAATAACGAAAAAAAGGCACAATACCGTGACTGGAATAATATACACACAACCCGCACATATAAAAAGAGAGGAGCTTACGACGACGTTTTGGTCTGACTTGGACCATTTACAAAGTCACACTAACACACTGAACAGGTGGAAGGGGTATTTATAGGCAGGCAGACAGGGGAGGGCACAAGAAAGTGGGGTAATAATGGAGGTAGTAGTGGAAGTGGTAGTAGTAGTGGAGTCAGTCATATTCTAGGAAAGGAGCACTGCAATGAAGCTGGCGGCCCGCATGGGTTCTTGTCTTAACCCATACGGGCCTCCAGCTTCATTGCAGTGCTCCTTTCCTAGAATATGACTGACTCCACTACTACTACTACTACCACCATTATTACCCCACTTTCTTGTGCCTTCCCCTGTCTGCCTGCCTATAAATACCCCTTCCACCTGTCCAGTGTGTTAGTGTGACTTTGTAAATGGTCCAAGTCGGACCAAAACGTCATCGTAAGCTCCTCTCTTTTTATATGTGCGGGTTGTGTGTGTGAAGTGTTCCCTTAGTAGTTTTGTATATTGTGTAAATTCTCATCCCTAGAATATGTAAAGGATCCTGATGGTAGATTTAAATGCCTAAAGAATGTAGCAGATATGAATCTTAAACAGCCCAGTGGCTTCTCTTGGGTGGAAGACACAAGTCAAAATATCCCTGAACAAAGGATGGCTGACCATGGGTACCACAGAGCTTGTTATAGCAAGTTCACAAAAAATAGTGAAAGACTTGAAGAGCCACCAGGTATTTCCCCATGAGGCTCTTCAGAGCAATGGGTTATCAAGAAAGTTAGTGCTATTTGCAAAAGACTTCACAATTTGCAATAAGTTGAGCATAAAATAAGAGGCAACATGGCAGAACCATATCTGAAAATAAAACTGAGTCTGATGTGGAGCAAAGACTTAAAAAAAAAAAATTCTGACTTCTTTGAGCCCACAAGGAAGATGGGTCTCAAAACATGGCTGAATACAAAGAAGTGAATCTTACCTCCATTAAGAGCAAGGTGGTTGAGTGCAAACACCAGGGCAACATTGTGAAAAAGCTTCTTGTGAAATCAGAAATGCTTCACATTGACAGCAGAAGTCATGAAGTATTCTATCACACCTGTCCCATACAACATAGGTACAGCCACAAGCATGTTATTCTTGATAAAGGTGGTCAAGGAGTGTGGAGAAAATTCTCCAAAGGAGGGGGGTATGCGCCCTTTCTATCCTTGTTAAGGGCCCCTACCCTTTCCGCCCTTAGGAAAGGGCCAGACGAGGCGCGTCTGGTTGAGAAAAACAACTTAATACAGACCAGATGTACTGACCACAGTGTGTCACGTGGTCTGACCAAGTAGTAGCGAGTGTGTATGTGAGTTAATAGACATTTGAGATAAATGTAACTCTTTGCCATAACAGGAAGATTACAGTAAACTGTTGTATTGGTTTCTGCACTTGAATTTACTATCCTGTGTTCCAGTGATTGGGATATTTAGATGACACAAACATTTTAATTACCACTTGTAGCAGCGTGTAGGAATTGTTGAAATTGTGCTGATCACAGCACCACGAGGCTCCACGTGGCTGCAAGAGGCGGCACGAGGAGTTAGATTGAATACTGCCACTGAAAGGACGGGAGCTACGGCACGGTGTATAACCGGACAAAGACAGTAGTCGTACGCGTCCGTTATTCTAATTTAATCTCCACTAACGTCGGGAAATCGGATAAGAACTCTGTTCCAGCGCGTTTAGTGAATAAAATCGCGGTATATTCAGAAGTGTGCGCAGCTTCTTACTGCAAGACAAACGTAGAGAAAATCGCAAGTGAATTCCATCGAAACAAGACGGTGACTCATCAGCGGCATTCTACAATCAAGACAGCATTTCCGCCGTATATGGTGGAGTCAACACCATCGCTCACGTTACACGAGCAAGGTATGGTTTTAACAAAAAAGGCACAATACCGTGACTGGAACAATACACACACAACCCGCTCATATAAAAGGAGAGGAGCTTACGACGACGTTTCGGTCCGACTTGGACCATTTGTGATCCTCAGTTCCTTGAAGCAGAAATTTCCACTCTTCATAATTCATTTTCCCGTCTTGGCTACCCTTCCCATTTCATAGACTCTTCCTTCTCTCGTGCCAAACGGACTTTCTTCTCTCCTAAACCCTCTACTCCTGGGAACTCTCCTGTCCTCTGCCTTCCCTACATCTCTGGTCTCTCTAATCTCAACAACTCTCTCCGTTCCTTAGACATCAAACTTACCTTTCGCCAGACTAACACTCTTCGCACTAATCTAGTTCATACCTCCCCTCCCTCTATAGATTCTCCTGGTGTTTACTCTATTTCTTGCTCCTCCTGTCCTCTTCAGTACTTCAGAGAAACTGGCCAATCTCTTTCTGACAGACTTAGGGAGCACAAAAATAGTGTTAGGCTTGCCGATACTAATAATGCTCTTTTCTGTCATGTCAGAGATCACAGTCATCCTATTGATTGGTCTTCTGCTAAAACTGTCTACCCTACGTCTAACTTTCACAGTCGCCGTCTGGTTGAATCCTCCCTTATACACAACTTTCCCTGTATGAATCTTAGCCCTGGCTTTGTCTCTGTAGATGCTTTCCTCTCCCATTACATTGTTAAATGCTCCAAACTTCAGAACACCCGTGACTTAACCTGATTCCTTCCCCTTCTTTCTCTTCCCCCTTCTCCTCTTTCTCCTTTCTCCTCTGGGTTCTCTTTCTTTTCTTTTCTTTTGCCTTGTATTTGTCCTCCATTTTATTTATTTTATTTTATTTTTCCCCACTGTGTTCTTGTTCTTACCCTTGCGGGCCGCAAGCGTCTTTGCATTGCTCCTTTCCTAGCTTATGACTGACTCCACTACTACTACCACTATCACTACTACCTCCATTACCCCTCCACCACTTTCTTGTGCCCTTCCCTGTCTGCCTGCCTATAAATACCCCTTCCACCTGTCTTTCGTGTTAGTGTGACTTTGTAAATGGTCCAAGTCGGACCGAAACGTCGTCGTAAGCTCCTCTCCTTTTATATGAGCGGGTTGTGTGTGTAAGGTATGGTTTTGTGTTCTTGTCAAGCAGGGGACTGCGCAGTTCTTGTATGTCAAGAACACACACAGTGGAACTCCAGATTTCGTATGCACTGAATATCGTACATTTCGGATTTAGACCACTTTTTTGGGCGAAATTTTGGTCCGGATTTCGTACCTCCACCCGAAAATCGTACATATCAGACGTGTCCTGCCCAGAACGCCACCACTCATGCGTACGTGTCTCAGTCTGGCTCTGTCACTGGTCGAGTGAGCATTACTTCACGCGTTCATCCGAAACATTTCGTAATAATCCATTGTTTTTTGTGCTTAACTATTGAGAGCGACTGCGAAATAAGCCACCATGGGCCCAAAGAAAGTTCCTAGTGCCAGCCCTTTGGTAAAGAAGGTGAGAAACACGATAAAATTCAAGAAAGAAATTGTAGAAAAATACGAAAGTGGCATACGTTTAGCCGAGCTTGCCAGGATATATGGAAAGTCAAAATCAACAATCTGTTCCATCCTGGCAAAGAAATTAGAAATCAAGGAAGCTAAAGTTGCGAAAGGGGTAAATATGCTAACAAAACAGAGATCACAAACAATCGAAGATATGGAGTTGTTGTTGTTGGTGTGGATCAACGAAAAACAGTGGCCAGAATAAGTCCTCGACAAGGATTTTGAAGGGTTTGAGGCTGACCCTGACGACCCTATGCCTGTTGTGGAATCATTGTGTTTTTGGGGATGTCCATGGGGTTGGAGGTGAGTGGCCAGGATGTGGAAGAGTTGATGGAGGACCACAGGGAAGAGCTAACCACTGAAGAGCTGCAAGACCTTTATTTGGAACAGCAACAGACCACAGCTGAGGAAATTGCTTCAGAGGAGGAGGAAGAGAGAGGGGAGAAGGTGCCTTCTTCAGTGATTAAGGACATTTGTTCCAAGTGGAATGAGGTGCAAACTTTTGTGGAAAAATATCACCCTGACCAAGCTGATACAAGCCGTATCTGCAACATATTCAGTGACAATACCTCGTCCCATTTTAGGCAAATCTTAGAGATGCCAGAAATAGAGCTCTCTGGACAGATTTTTAGTGTGACAGGGGTCCAGTTCAGTTAGTTTTTCATCAAATTTCATACTTTTGTAGTCATTATGATCGGAAAAGGATTCTCTATCATTTCATAAGAAAAATTTTTTTTTTTCCCCCGAAAAATTTGCGACCCTGAGAACGAGTTTCGGAGAGGGCCTGTCAACCCTGAAAGGGTTAATGATGTGGTCTTAGGAACGGAACTCCGTCGTTAAGTGAGGAGAGGCTGTAATGGATCTAAGAAAATATGTGTTATCGACCTGATTTGTATTTTGTAGATAACAAAAGACATTTTCACAACTAACTAAAAACTCAAAGACAGTGTTCCTTGTTTGAAAGACACTACTATATTATATTTTTACTACTGTTATTGAGTGAAAATTAAAGATCATGTAATTAAAACTTTGGGTATATTTCTCTACCATTATAGCTAGATAGTTCATCTTCATTGCTTAATTTTAAGCTTTCATTCATATAACCTTAGCATTCTTCAATTTTGCTGAGAAAACTACCCAAAAAAAATTGAAATGAAATTCAGGAAGTACAAACTATGCTTAGGATGGTGAATCATTGCAGAACGCATCTTACTACATACCCAGAAATGGTAAAAAGTGATGAAATTTTCAGTCATGTTACATCACATAAAAAAAAAAAAAAAAAAAAAAAAAAAGCATGATTTTGAGAGGCTTATATGCACTTTTGATTTTGACATAGCATGGGAGTTTTTTTTTTTTCCTTAGGGACAAGTTTTAAACCTTCAGCAAGGATGTTATGAGAGAAAAAAAAAATGTTTCTCATGAATCCTGAGGAGGAGTGCATGAATGGCTCCTCTCACCCCCTCCCCCGTCTAATACACCGGCAAAAAAAATTCATCAGAGTGCAGCAGCACTCTGCCCTCTCCATTCTGTTGTGGGATATAGCAGTGACTTCTCCCAGTCCTCCTGCACTCCACTAGCTACAATATTGCCTTTTCATGCACAGATTTAACAAATACGTAAATCTGCATAAACAATACAGATGTGTAATTACCTAAGTGTAATAGGGTGTTGAGGACTCCACTGTAATAGTGATGGAGTGTGTTGTGGTGTAGCAGTTTCTCAATAATTACCTACAGTGGTACCTCGGTTAACGATATTTTTTCATTCCAGAATGCTGTTCAAGTGCCATTACCAAATGAATTTATCCCCATAAGGAATAATGTAAAATAGACTAGTCCTTTTAGACCCCCAAAAATACACTTACAAAAGCATTTAAAAAAATAAACTTACATAAAAGGGCGAGTTTGGGGACCATCGTAAACCGAGGTACCACTGTATATGAAAATTTGTAATAAACTAATGTAACTATTCACTGGCTTGCCGAAACTCTGATCCTGTAACCTGTCAATCCTCAGATCTCCAGCCCAGTGTATTTTTGGGGTCTGAAATGAACTAATCTAATTTATATTATTCCTTATGGGAACAAATTCGTTCGGTTATGGCACTCGAACAGTCTTCTGGAATGAATTATGGCCGAAACTCAGGGTCCCACTGTATATACGTACATGTATATATGTGTGTGTCGGGCCAAATAGGTAAAACTGGCCAATTAGGTAAAACAATCGCAATTTAATTTAGCTTAATCCAACTAAATATATTATAGATAAGTTTACAATACTAATTTAATAATAAACAAACACAATGAAATATATTTTTTTCGTTAGGTTCAGAATGATTTTTGTGAAATTATTGCATACATAAGTTTTCGCTTGCCTTATTCGGCAAGAGGAGAGTTGCTATTGAAGCCAAACTCGCAAGTTTTACCTATTCAACACAACATCATTCTCTCACACCCACCTCACACCCAGAGAGCCTCTCCTCACTTAACGACAGAGCTCTGTTTCCAAGACCACATCAGTAAATGAATTTGTCGCCAAGTTAGGAGCATACTATAATGGTAGTGGGTTTGTGTAAACCATCTTTGATATTGTTTTAATGTCACCTTTGCACCATTTATAACATTTCTGGTATATTTTAAATGTTTATACAGTAGTGTACTGTATAGGTTGCCCTCCACATTCGAGTTCCACTTTCGTGGGCTTCAAACATTCGTGAATGCCCAGCCTCCCAATCATATTTAAAATGTCATTACGTATGTTAGGAATTGTGGCGGAAGCAGTGTTTGTTTGAAGACAGGACAAGATAGTCCTTCTATATGACATTAATATCAACTCTACGGCTTTTTATCTATCACAATTGATCTAATACGCCATAATAAACAATATTAATAACATAGAAACATGACATATACTCTACAATGAATAAAAAA
>WNWK01013529.1:0-54958 GCA_009830355.1 Cherax destructor
GTTTGTCTCACTTATTCTCTGATGAACACCACTTCTGTGTCCAGCTAACACAGCAGCGTTCTTATAGAACTGTGACCGACAATCTTGTAGTTCAGTTTCTGCTTCTCTAGCTGCTTCAAGATGTCTTCAAAAGCTCCCAGCGTTCTTCTGGCTTATCTGGATAAAACCAAGGACGGACTCTCTAACACGGACTGTTTTCCTCTTAAAATCAACGTCCACGTACTTCATTACTTCTGACATCTGCTCACGGTGTGCCTGATCAGGAGTCGAGTTGAACATGAGACCATAGTACTTGGCTTTACGAATTCTTCTCAGTAAACTCTGGCGAAGTGTGGATGCCATCATGTGGATGAATTCGTTCTGGACACCCAGTGGAAGATAAGACGTGGATCAGGATTAATTTCTACAAGAGTGATGTGTTCTTTCATGACAGGGTCAAAGATGGCTGGTAGTTTCAGTAAACTAAGGAAATTTCCCACATTGGAGTCATCATCCTGTTGAAGTGACTCCCTGTGTTCTCGTAAAGTCAGGTTCTGAAGGATTTTCGTGAAGATATCACGCCATTTCTGCTTTTCCTCTCAGTCTGTGACTGAAGTTCTGCGTCAATAACTCCTCTGTTTTCAGTTAAATTTCTTTCCACTGTGTGAAGCACTCCCGATGATCCTTAGCATTCTCATGAACACTTATATTTTCAGGTGCTTTCCACTGTTTGAATTCCCTTTCCTGTTCCAAAGAGGATTGATGGTCTGACCGGGAATAGAGAAGCCAACAGATACAAAAAGCAGATTTTTTTTACAAGGTAAATAGCATGAGGAAGTCACTTCCTCACCACGACCATTTCCTAATTTCCTCTTGAACTAAGCTTTGTTCATTGAGCGGTTATTTGTTGGTAGGAAAAGCCCCTCAGTGTTCTGGAAATACTTCGAACCCAGCTTTATTATTTCTGTTCTTAACGTGTCAGACAGAATTGATTTTCCAGTATCCTTGTCGAACTTCAGAAGTCCAGTGTCATGCTGTTCAGTCACTTCTGGTATTACAGGTCAAGGCTCTTCGACACCATCCGCTTCACTAGGCTCAGTGTCGTCAGGTTCAGTGTCGTCAGGTAAAATCTCGTTAATAAACTCAACATCACCACCACCACCATCACTATCGTCTTTTCCTCCTGTCATGTCCATGTTCTCTCTGGCAGCCTCACTTAATCTCGTCATACTCAGATTTATATGACTTGACTTCCTCCTCGGCTTATGACACATTTGTACTTGATCCACCTTCGGATTCCAGCAAACTTGTAGCAGGTGCAGGCGACTCCATGGAACATTGTTCCGGCTTTTCAAAGAAAGGGCATCAAAAGCTTGCTCAACTTCTTGGCTTCCTCCGCCTCCAACCTTCATCTCTTCCGTCCTTCACCTCCACTTTCTCCTTCATGAAGAAACCTTTCATGGCCCTCTTACACAATGTTCTGAAATAAGGAAAGGGCACTTTTAATAAGAACATTACATTTCACAGATTTTGCACAAAATTCTAGACTACGTCCGTAGTTTGCGCAGGAGAATGGTCTTACTGCCAGTTGGCACTGAGCAGTGGCACTGTACTGTAGTCATGTAGCTCTCACCACTGTATTTTGATCTAGTAATTTATATTAGTGGTTTAACAATCCAGCTATCCTAGTGCTTCTCACCCATGATTATCAAAAACAGATCATACAGCTGAAGAATTGTTTTTTTTTCACTATCTGAGGATGGCTTGTCTGACTAATAGAAACTTCTCAGTGGCGCCCAAGGCGCGTGCCATACCTTAGGTACGCCGCTGCTTCTTGATTAACAATCAGTTTTGCACATGCAAAAATCAACACAAGAATAAAGAAGAGTGACCACCTGGGCTCTACAAGAGGACCTTGAAGGTCTTGTCTGCTTTTTTTCCTTCAACTTTAGTTTTTAATTTCCCTCATAACTGCCACTTTTAATAAATAAATTGGTTTTCAAGTAATAATTTGAAAATCCCTCTCTTGGTAGGCTTCAAACCTTCTGGTGAACCGTGAGTGGAAGTTGTATTAACAAATTTTCCATTTTTATCGTTTATATCAAATTAGAGTCTCTTAAAACACAAAATCAAATACTATGTTTCTTAGAAGATTGCAGAGAATTTTAAACAGAACAAAAATGCAAAACCAAAAATACTGAAAACTCGCGTTTTCAGTATTTTTTTTTTTCCAGATCATCCAGCGACAATATATCTGGTTACAATTTTTATTTATCCAAAATTAAACACTTCTATTGAAGCTCAATTAAGTATAATTAATATTATTTATATTACAGTATAATATATTTGGGTTCTTAACATATTGAAAATTTCTCTTGAACCAAAAAATTTAGTGAAATACACTTACACATCTCAGTTATAAATAAAAAAAAACACTTTATTTCCATTGATGTTGATGACTTGATGTTTGATCTCAAAGGTTCCAATGCTTCACTTTAAATCAGACTAAATCAAACATCATTGACAGTGATTGAGAGATAGTTCTACTGAGTTCCTCGTTATGGGAAAAAAATACCTTAACATTTTCTCGTTATAATTTTCTCTTAGGCATTGTCCCATTATATATTATTTTTTGTGTGCTTCATCATGTATAGGTATAATATATTCATTAGTGTTTATGTCACAAATATCTTTATTTGTTTTTAATACCTGAATGATTGTTTCAGTAACTTGTGTAAGTTGTTTCTGAAACTCCATTGTTTCTTTCTAACAATATATATTGACCAAAACTGTCATCACTTTTCTAATTATTGGATACCTCAATATATTTATTGATTTTTTGTTTATGAACGTCTCTGTGCATTTTTATTTCTTAATGTTTCAAAGCCAGTCATTAAATATTTGTGCCATTTTTCATGCTTTCTCTTGGAGGCTTCTCTTGAAAAAACATAAAAAACATATGGAGAAGGATGGACGGGAGGCTAGAACCACGCTCCGTGTTTGTTTTATTTTTTTAATCAAGGGGGAAACGCTAAACCCGTAGGATTATCCAACGCTTATGGAGGGGGGGATGTGGAAGGTATTCAGGCTTAATTCAGGGAACTGAACCGCGCTCCGTAAACTGACAGTTGGACACTCTACCTTCTTAGCTACCCAGGCCTCTTAAAAGCAAGGAATCGCAATTAATACTGTATTATATTCCGTCAGAGGCACCAACTGAAGCCAAACTGTACTCCTTCCCTCGGCCCAGGAGCTTTAACAGGGGGGTAAGAATATTTTTTTAACACGTAGGCTGTTTCCCACCGAGGCAGGGTGACCCAAAAAGAAAGAAAAACCCAAAAAGAAAGAAAGAAAAAGATAAAACTATGACTATCGTTCAACACTTTCACGAAGATTCACACATAATCACTGTCTTTGCAGAGGTACCAAGATATAACAGTTTAGATGTCACTCCAAACTGCCAATATCCCAAACCCCTCCTTTAAAGAGAAGGCATTGTAATTCTTACCTCCAGGACTCAATTCCAGTTAACCGGTTTCCCTGAATCCCTTCACAAAATATTACCCTGCTCACGCTCCAACAGCTCGTCACGTCCCAAAAAACATTCGTCTCCATTCACTCCTAACACGCTCAAGCATGCTTGCTGGTATTCCAAGCCCCTCGCCCACAAAACTTCCTTCACCCCCTCCCTCCAACCTTTCCTAAGAAGACATCTACCCCGCCTTCCTTCCACTACAGATTTATACTCTCTCCAAGTCATTCTACTTTGTTCCATTCTCTCTAAATGACCAAACCACCTCAACAGCCCCTCTTCAGCCCTCTGACTAATACTTTAAGTAACTCCACACCTCCTCCTAATTTCCACACTACGAATTCTCTGTATAATATTTACACCACACATTGTCCTTAGACAATACATTCTCTAGCATGGTCATAAGGAGGTAGTCATATTCCTTGAGTTTTGGACTGCTGGGGAGCATCTTAAGAAGTAGGTAAGTTATGGGATGGACAGGCACCTGGTGAGTAGGTAGAAGACATCATGTGCAGCAATATCTTTCATCCTGCCTTCCATCGTCATGAGGTCTGAGATTTTCTTTTCAAGGATCAGATCGATAGCACTGGGCCCAAGAGGAGCACCAAGGAGAATGCTGTTGGCTGGATCAACGGCTCGTGCTCCTGGTAAAACAGTACTAATATTCTGGATCATCTGTCAATTTTTAGAAACCATTTCACATTTGGTTGGGTTTAAAGTTAGGCCCATGTCTTTAATTTTTTCTGATATCCTCTAGGAGAGATTCTTTAGTGCCAGCTAAGGAGGTCTAGTCATAGACCGGCCCGCGAGGGCGTCGATCCCCGGAATACCCTCAAGGTAGGGTACCAACCTCCAAGAACCAGATATTGAGATCACTGGAGAGTGCTTCTGTGACCTCCTTGATGACCAGATAGAATAGAAATAGGGCGAAAGAGTCCCCCTGTTGCACACCCTCACACGAGTCAATTTCATGGTCCCCAAACAATAGTTTAGAAATCCCACTATAATACAATTGTATGAAGAGATAGAGGGAAGGGAAGTGCCTAGAAACTGCTTGGAGAGCAGCATCACTTCTGACTGAGTTGAAAGCATTGGCAAAATCCAATTTGATCAAGGCTTTTTCATCTGATATGTTGTTAATGTATACTTGTGCTGCATGGGCAGCTGCTTCACAGCCTTGTTGAACACCAAAACCGAGCTGAGTTGGTTTCAACATTGCTGCAGCATCTTGACTCACCATTCTTACTGCAGCCTTGGCGACTAGGCACTAAAGGGTGTTGCCCACTGCAATGGGCCTGATTCCACCATCCTTTTTCTGGAGGGCACACAGTGAGGCACCAAAGAAGAGGGGTCTAATAGCCTCCGGGACACTGCCAGCCAGGCACACATTGGAAAATTTAGTGGGTTAAGACAGCAACCTCTCTGAAACATCACCAAGTGCTGGATTGAACATTTGTTATAAGTGTTGTGGCTTTAAACCTGTGAAACCTCCTGCTGAGCCCTGTGGAAATGACATAGCAGCTTTATACACATCAGCGTCCTGTACAGTTAAGTGTTCTTCACCTGCTGCAATGTCAGGGAAGTCTTGATCTTGATCTTTATGGCCGAAGAATCGACGAGATGGGGAAGGAAGAAGGATGGGGAAGGATGGAAATTCTGGAAAAGGATGGGATGGTGGAGGTGAGGAGGGAATGAAAGATCAGTGGCCCAACCACTGTGGAGCAGGTGGTACAGACGTACTGTAAGCGATGACTCAGCGGGGTGGTGGACGGTAGTGCTGGCTCACTGGAGCGAGCAGGGCGGCAGGGCGGCAGGGCGGCAGGGCGGCAGAGCGGCGGAGCAGGCAGGAAAGGTCGAGAAGGCAGTCACACTGCACAGTGATGAGTTGACTACTGGGTCTCGGAGGCGGGAGTAGTGATGTCTAATGTCAGATGAGTAGGAGATCCATTCACAAGAGACTTGAATTTCTTTCCAGTGATGTAATCAATTTTAAAAGGGAATTCGTCTTCTAGTAGAATATCATGTAGGATGACTGAGAAGGAGTAGTTGGTGCCCTGATCAAGGGTATACTTGACAGTTCCATCCCGAAGACGCTGGTGAAGTTCCTTGGCATACATTATCTCGGAATATTGGTTGGTGGTGACAAAGTAAAGACTTGTGAAGGTTTGCACCTTGTCAACGTCAGTATATGTGTTAGGAGCAGCAGTGGGTGGGTTGCAAGCTTGGGCCGCAGAACGAGTGACAGGTCCTGGTGGTGGTGGAGTCGGGGGCTTGGCAGAGGTGGTCGGTGATTGGTTCTTGGTGGGGAGTGGCTGTGTCTCCACTGGCGGGGAGGCAGCTGATTGGTTCTTGTTAGAGGTGTGAGGTGATGGTGAGCTCTCATTAGTTGTTGTTGGCGTGACGTCATTAGTAGCTAGTGGTGGTGTTGGTGCAGCCGCTGAAGTGACGACGACAGGATGCTGGTTGTTGTTGAGTATCACAGAAGATGGTGGAGAATCTGGGAATTTGAACTCTGGCATGTTGTTTAATTTGAAGAGTTCATTGATGGAGGTGTTGAATGTCCCAGGAACAGCAACATTATGCATATGAGCATAGACCATACAGTAGTAGATGGTGGTTGGGTCACTGGCAGGTGCGATGTTGGTAGTAGTAGGTTGCGTGGAGGCTTGGAGAATTTTAGTTGTGGTAGCTTGTAATTTTGTAATTGCAGCATAGGTGGGAGATTTTGAAGATGACTTTTTCTGTGCTGCTTCTTGGGTCTTCTTCATAATGTCTTTACGAGTGGGACACTTAGCAGCAAGTGTGTGATGATCGTTGCTTTTACAGTTGAGGCAAGATGGTGTTGGTGGAGCAGCGGCGGTGCATGATCTAAAATCATGTCCTTCACTACTACATGTAGTGCAAAACTTCTTTTCCTTCACAGGACAGTCGCTGGTGTTGTGTGAATACGAGTAACAGGTCCAACAGTGAGAAATGTAGTGGTATCTCTCAGCTTCGATGCAGGTGGGGCTGACGAAGTAATAATATACAGCCAGACCGTCGGCTAATGCAGTGGCAGCCATGTTGACGTCAGTAAACGTGACCTTGAGCATGGAGGAAGCTGTAGGTATTTTCATGATGCTTTCCACTGTGGCCCATGAGTTTTGATCTTCAATGGATGACTTGAGTTCGTCGATAGGTTGAACTGTGAGAAGCTTATCAAGTTTCTTAAGGAAAACTGTCCTCCTTGCTCTGAGAGCTGGAGATGACATGACAGTAAATCCTCGATCAGATAGAGTGGTGATGGCTGTTGTAGTGAGTAGTTTCTCTGCATCTTCATCATCGTTGCACACGACAATAAACGCTTCTTTCAGGGTCAATATGGTGTTGAACTTCACCTGTAGCACGTTCTTAACAGCAACTGCTAGAGCAAGTTTGGATGAATCATTCACAGTGCCACTGTTGGGTTTGATCTTGACACGATTTGCATAACTCATCGTGATGAAGGTATAAATTCCCCTCCCCAACGGGGATCGTAGGGAGACTTAAAACCGAAAGTCAGAGCTGCTGTGACCGCACTGGGCAAAGTCAACAAGCAGAATCTTCGTATCGTATCTATCGTATATCGTCAGGGAAGTCAATGTTGGTACTGGGAACCCTGGGTGGATGTTTGTCCTTCAGGGCTTGTGCTGTAATGACGTCCTTAGGAGCGATGGTATCCTCACTGGTTATAAGCCTCAGTGCTCCAATAGCATAAATCTCTTCTATTTTTTTTTCTAATTTGAGCTCTGATTTTTTAGGCGTCAGGTGTCCTGTTCTTGGGATTTGCCCGGCGGGTGTGTTTGTCGCCGTAGAGGAGAGATGGACGAGGTTGTCAGTTCTAGGGAATGCATTTCTTGCCTAATAACAGATATTGCTAGTGACTTGTCCCTCCTTGGTGGGACAGCCAGACAGCAGTGATGTATAACCCACCACTCAACAGCAAGAGGCCAAGAAAAGAGTGTGATGTGCGCAATAGAGCAATGGTGGATACACTAGCTGAAGTGGCCAGGAGGGCTCATATGGGTAGGACAAGATACTCATAATGGGGGATTTCAATCATAAAGAGAGTGACTGGGAAAACCTAGAGCCACATAGGGGACCAGAAATGTGGAGGGCTCAGATGTTGGAGACAGTATTAGAGAACCTCATGCACCAACATGTTAGGGATACAACCAGAGAGGAGGAGAGGATGTTGCAGCAAGGCTGGATCTCATAATCACCTTGAATAGTTCAGACATAGAAGATATCACACACGAAAGACCCCTTGGTGCTAGTGATCATGATGTCCTGAGTTTTGAATACCTTGTAGAGTTAACAGTGAGGAATGCAGCAGCACGAGAAGGACGAAAGAAGCCATTCTTCAAGAAAGTGGACTACATAGGCACGAGAAGATTCCTGCATGAAGTTCAGTGGGAAAGGGAACTAGAGGAAATGACAGTAAATGAAATGATGGAACTAGTAACCAGCAAGTGCAGGGAGCAGAGGAGACGTTCATACCGAAGAGTAACAGAAAAGATGGTAATACCTTTGAAGAGTTTCGAGAGTATCTACTCTCTGAGCCCGGCCATGGGCCAGGCTCGTCTGGTGCTTGCCTGGTCAACCAGAGTGAGCCCATGGATTAACTGGAGGTGTAAAGAGGCCAAAGCCAAGTGTGTTAGAGCATGGAAAAGTATAGAAGGCAAAGGACTCAAGAAAACAAAGAGTTGAGCAGAAGAACCAGAAACGAATATGCAGGGATAAGAAGAGAGGCCCAGAGGCAATACGAGAACGACAAAGCATCAAAAGCCAAATCTCAACAAAAGTTGTTATACAGTCACATTAGGAGACAAACAACAGACAAGGACCAGGTAATCAGGCTGTGGAAAGAAGGAGGGAAGCTCACAAAGAGTGACCAGGAAGTATGTGATGAACTTAACACAAGATTTAGAGAAGTATTCAATATAGAGACAGAAATGCTTCCAGCAAACCATGGAGGTAGGGTGCACCAGCAGGTGCTGGACACAATACACAACCAAGGAGGAGGTGACGAAACTGCTAGGTGAACTAGATACCTCAAAGGCGGTGGGCCCAGATAGCATATCTCCACGAATCCTGAGAGAAGGAGCAGAGGAACTATCTGTGTCGCTAGCAGCAATTTTCAATAAATCTATCAAAACTGGGCAATTGCCTGAGGCGGTTGGAAGACAGCAAATGTAGTTCCAATTTTTAACAAAGGAGACAGACAGGCAGCGTTAAACTACAGACCAGTGTCACTGACTTGCATAGCATGTAAAGTCATAAAAAAGATGATCAAGAGAAGAGTGGTGGAGCACATTGAAAAGATTGGGCTCATACATGACAATCAGAACGGCTTCAGAGATGGGAAATCCTACATCACAAATGTACTTGAGTTTTACGATAAGGTAACAGAAGTAAGACAGGAGAAAGAGTGATGGATGGGTAGATTGCATCTTTTTGGACTGCAAGAAGGCTTTTGTCACAGTACTACACAAGAGACTGGTACAAAAATTAAAGGAGCAGGCAGGAATAGTAGGGAAAGTACTGTAATGGATAAGGGAATACCTGAGAGGAAGGAAGCAACAAATGTTGGTACGTGATGAAGTGTCAGAGTGGGCGCATGTGTCGAGTGGGGTTCCACAAGGGTCAGTCCTAGGTCCCATGCTGTTTCTTGTATACGTGAATGACATGATGGAATGAATAGATTCAGAAGTGTCGCTGTTCGCTGATGATGTGAAAGTGATTAGAAGAATACAAGCAGACGAGGATCAGCTAAGATTACAAGGGGATCTGGACAGACTCTGGTCCGACAAATGGCTCTTGAAGTTTAACCCCAGTAAGTGCAAAGTTATGAAGATTGAGGAAGGACAAAGAAGACCGCAGACTGAGTACGAGATTAGGGAATCAAAGGCTGCAAACGTTACTTAAAGAAAAGGATCTTGGGGTAAGCATTATAACGAACATGTCCCCTGAGGCACACATCAATCAAATGACTGCTGCAACATATGGGCGCTTGGCAAACCTGAGAATAGCATTTCGACATCTGAGTAAGGAATCATTAACGACATTGTACACAGTGTGCGTCAGACCCATACTGAAGTATGTAGCACCAGTATGGAACGCACACTTAGTCAAACACGTCAAGAAATTGGAGAAAGCGCAAAAGTTTGCAGCAAGATTAGTCCCGGAACTGAAGGGTATATCTTAAGAGGAGAGATTGAGGGAACTCAACCTGATGACACTAGAGGATAGGAGGGATAGGGGATACATGATAACGACGTATAAAATACTGAGAGGAATTGACAAAGTGGACAGGGCTTGAATGTTTCAGAGATGGGATACAGGAACAAAGGGCCACAATTGGAAGCTGAAAACTCAGATGAGTCATAGGGATGTTAGAATTGTCAGGAAGTGGAATAATCTGGAGAGTGAAGTAGTGGAGGCAAATTCCATACATAGCTTTAGGAAGAGGTATGATAAAGCTCGTGGAGCAGGGAGAGAGTGCCTTTGTATTCACCAGTGAAGAGGGGGTCCAGGAGCTATGACTCAACTCCTGCAACCACATAAAGGTGAGTACACACACACACACATAGGGGTGGGTATATTGCATTTTCTGGGACTGCAAGAAGGGTTTTGACACAGTTCCACACAAGAGATTAGTGCATAAGCTGGAGAACCAGGCAGGTATAACAGGGAAGGCACTACAATGGATCAGAGAATACCTGACGGGAAGGCATCAGCGAGTCATGGTACATGATGAGGTGTCAGAGTGGGCGCCTGTGACGAGTGGGGTTCCACAGAGGTCAGTCCTAGGACCAGTGCTGTTTCTGGTATATATGAATGACATGACGGAAGGAATAGATTCAGAAGTGTCCCTGTTTGCAAACGATGTGAAGTTAATGAGGAGAATTCAGTCAGAGGAGGACAAAGTAGGACTACAGAGGGATCTGGACAGGCTGCAGGCCAGGTCCAGCAACTGGCTCTTGGAGTTCATCCCCACCAAGTGCAAAGACATGAAGATCGGGGAAGGCAAAGAAGACCGTAGACAGAGTACAGTCTAGGGGGCCAGAAACTACAAACCTCTCTCAAGGAAAAAAAATCAGAGTGTGTATAATACCTAGCACGTCTCCTGAGGCGCACATCAACCAAATAACTGCTGCATCATATGGGCGACTGACGAACCTAAGAATAGCATTCCGGTATCTCAGTAAGGAGTAGTTCCGGACCCTGTACGCCGTGCATTTAGGCCAATATTGGAGTATGCAGCTCCAGTTTGGAACCCACACCTTGCCAAGCACGTCAGGAAAGTAGAGAAAGTGCAAAGATTTTATTAATGCAATTGGAGTGGGTTGATCTGGTAGCTGTGACTGACACTCATCAGAGGCAACGACTTTGCTTTATTGATTCTAGTACACAGGCAGTGTGTTTAAGTGTCCTGAGGCCACTCAGGCCCCAGCTGTCTCTAGGTTGGCGGGTGCGTGAGTGAGAGCAAGATGATGCAGTGTGGGTAGGCTTATTGCCCCGTTAAATGTCAGCACTGGTGACTCGAAATATAAAGGACGGCCTGACGCGAAATATAAACCCAACTGGGCATACAGTTTGCACAAAGACTAGTCCCGGAGCTAAGGAACATGTCCTACAAGGAGAGGTTAAGGGAATTCGACCTGACGACACTGGAAGACAGGAGGGACAGGGGACACATGATAACGATATATAAAATACTGAGAGGAATCGACAAGGTGGACAGAGATAAGATGTTCCAGAGATATGACACAGCGACAAGGGGTCACAATTGGAAGTTGAAGACTCAGATGAGTCACAGAGATTTTAGGAAGTATTTCTTCAGTCACGGAGTTGTCAGGAAGTGGAAGAGTCTGGAAAGTGAGGTGGTAGAGGCAGGATCCATACATAGCTTAAGGAAAAGGTATGATCAAGTTCACGAAGCAGGGTGTGAGTGATCTAGTAGTGACCAGTGAAGAGGTGGAGCCAGGAGCTATGACTCAACCCCTGCAACCATAATTAGGTGAGTACTGTTAGGTGAGTACACACCCTGTTTGCACACGACTTGAAGCTAATAAGGAGAATTCAAGTGGATGAGGATCAGGCAGGACTACGAAGGGATCTGGCCAGGCTGCAAGCCTCGTCCAACAACTGGCTCCTGGTGTTTATCCCCACCAAGTACAAAGTCATGAAGACTGAGGAAAGTCAAAGAAGACCGCAGACAGAGTACAGACTAGGTGGCCATAGACTGCAAACCTCACTCAAGGAAAATAATTTTGGAGTGAGTATAATACCAGGCACATCTCCTAAGGTTCACTTCAACCTAATAACTGCTGCAGCATATGGGCGCCTGGCAAAACTAAGAATAGCGTTTCGACACCTTAGTAAGGTGTCAGTCCTAGGCCCAGTGTTTTTCTAGTATATGTGAATGACATGACGGAAGGAATAGATGCAGACGACGATCAGGTAAGACTACGGGTGGAAAAATTAGGATGTGTTTCCTTAAAATGCCTGCTGTACAGTGTTCACCCATCAGTAAAATGGGTACCTGAGTGTTATTCGAATGGTGTGGATCGTATTCTGGGATAAAATTGACATAATTTCCCCGAAATGCTCTGTTGGTAAAGCCCTCACGGGCAAGCCTCCACTCGTAGCAAACTACATCTGTACAAATCCCTCATTCGTCCTCTACTCTCTTACTGCCCACTTGTCCTCTCCATAGCAGCCAAGACCAACAGACTTAAGCTACAGCGTGTCCAGAACAGAGCTCTGCGCTGGGTGTTTGACGTCAAATTGGATGACTTCATCACGAGTGAAGTCCGGGCGGGCATCCCTGCGCTGAACGTGTACTGGAAAACGCTGAGCGACAAATAGATAGACAGATTAGAGACTCGACATGATTATTGGACCTCAGACCTTGATGAAGTCATACTTAGACCAGCAAACACACACAACCTATTCTACTCTCTCCTAGCCCCTGCCCCAAATCCCTTATTTACGTAAATCTACCTGCAATCAACCAAACCAACCTGTATTCACAGGTGTGGACCTTTAACAACGTCTGTTTTTTTCTGAAATACAAGCCCTCTGTGCCTTGCAGTGTCAATTGCGCTCCCCTGCCCGCAGCCCTACCAGCACTCCTTGTCGCGTCCACAAAAACCCATGAATCACTATCTGTCTAGCAACTGGGTTAAGCCCTGGTACTATCCCTACTACTAACAAAATCTTCCTCTCACCAGCCTATTCTTCCACTATCCCCACTTCCCTGCTCACCCCACAAGGGTCTTGCCTATTCTCTTTTGATCTTGATCTTGAGTGACCGACGATTCAACGTCTCTCCCTCACCTTTCCTGCTGGCAAAACGTTCTATTTTTGTCAAACGATTGGACAACATCATACATCACCATCGACTGCTGACCTGAAGACCTCTATCGAGGAACAAAATACTTGATTGACAACATTACGAAAATTCCGAAAGTTTCTTCAATGGTCAAACTCACTTTTTCCAACATCGATATGGCTACCAAAGCACTTTCTGATGGCCTCGCCATCTCCTTCTACCACATTCATCCACGACACATCGAACCAGAACGTTTTGCTCATGTCTCCCCTGCTGGAACTGTTGTTCTTACCACCACTCGACGACTGACTGTCCCCTTGAAGGCAAGAAATTCTATTCCAACTGCGGAAAGGACGACCATGATTTAAAAGCATGTTCCACCACCAATGCCACTCCAACCTGCCTCAACTGCAAGGGTACTCATCATACCCTTGCAGCCAAATGCCCTCTACGGAAGGAAGTGCTTTCTCAGAAGATCAAAGAAGACACTAGGAAGAGGACCCCCAAATCGCCAACATACGCCGCCATAACAAAAATACAGTCGCATACCAAGAAAATTCTTCAATTTACACAACAGCCATCTCTACCCAGCACCTCTCTATTTCCACTTGCTGATGCGGCCTCTTTAAAAGTGTTGTATTGCATGATGTATGCACATCTAGACAATGCAGCCAACCTAGGCACGTTTAACACCACCATTAATGAACTATTCCGACTTAACAATATGCTATGAATTCTTCCAAACGTCGTTAATTTCACTACTTCTGTTGATCTGTATTTAAATATTGTCAATGTTTCAACACCAGCAAGTCACTTCCAAGCAGCTCCGCCACCATCTTCACCTCCTACATGTGATAAGACTCCAAATCCCGAGAATGAGATGTCACCATTACCTTCACTCATCACAGTAACTGATCCTCACTCTCACCAGAAGCGTCTTCCGCCTCCCCTCCTCCGCTACTATGAACAAATCAGTGACCTCGCCAAAACGCTCCAGCCACCAGCGAAGAAGGCAAAAACTAAGGATAAAGAAGTGAAAGAAGACACCACTTCCAACTTCAAATGGACCAACATTACTTACTATACAAGCACAACAAGATCACGAAATGCTTTTGCCCAAACTGCATGCAGAACTTGTGAATCAAACAGTAAAATATACCTGCAGCCCTAACTTCACCTTCTCATTACCAAGACTACTAAAATCCTTGGAAGAAGCAGATCTTGTGGAAAAGAAGACAAGACTCGACACCACCCCTAAATCAAGATTCAAAAACCTCGCAAATGGATCCAATACCGACAACATGAAAGGTAGTGGATCCATATATCAAAGGTCCGAGGTAAGTAGATCAGTGTGAAGAGTAATAGTGGAAAGAAGGTAGCAAAGGCCATTTGTCATTCTGTTTTTTTACAGCTGAAGCAAAGTTACATATCTTGGAAATGTGTTGCAGCAGTGATTGTTAAGTTCCTAGCATCAGTAATGTGTTGCAGCAGTGAGTGTTAAGTTCCTAGCATCAGTAATGTGTTGCAGCAGTGAGTGTTAAGTTCCTAGCATCAGTAATGTGTTGCAGCAGTGAGTGTTAAGTTCCTAGCATCAGTAATGTGTTGCAGCAGTGAGTGTTAAGTTCCTAGCATCAGTAATGTGTTGCAGCAGTTTTCTGTTCCAGCGACTCAGCGCTGCTGTTCAGAGGGGTAATGCATGCTGTATTCTGGGCACGCGCCCCAGCTCGGAAGAGCTGGATGAGATTTTCGCATTATAATCAGTGACAAACATGTAACAATATGTACTAGACATGTATCTCTCACACCTCGTGTACTGTATATGCCTTCTTTATATCAACAATGTATCCCTTAAATCTTTTGTACCAAATTATGTAATAAAATATACCTATTGGTAAATATATATATATATATATTTTTTTTTTTTTTTTTTTTTTTTTCAACAAGTCGGCCGTCTCCCACCGAGGCAGGGTGACCCAAAAAGAAAGAAAATCCCAAAAAAGAAAATACTTTTATCATCATTCAACACTTTCACCACACTCATACATAATCACTGTCTTTGCAGAGGCGCTCAGATACGACAGCTGAGAATAGTCCCTCCCAGCTATCACTATCCCAGACCCCTCCTTTAAAGTGCAGGCATTGTACTTCCCATTTTCAGTACTCAAGTCCAACTAAATCAATTAACTGGTTTTCCTGAATCCCTTCACAAAATGTTACCCTGCTCACACTCCAACAGCTCGTCATGTCCCAAAAACCATTCGTCTCTATTCACTCCTATCTAACACGCTCACACATGCTTTCTGGAAGTCCAAGCCCCTCGCCCACAAAACTTCCTTTACCCCCTCCCTCCAACCTTTTCGAGGACGACCCCTACCCCGCCGTCCTTCACCTACAGATTTATACTCCAAGTCATTCTACTTTGATCCATTCTCTCTAAATGACCAAACCACCTCAAAAACCCCTCTTCAGCCCTCTGACAAATACTTTTAGTTACCCCAAACCTCCTCCTAATTTCCACACTCCGAATTTTCTGCATAATATTTACACCACACATTGCCCTTAGACAGGACATCTCCACTGCCTCCAGCCGCCTCCTCGCTGCAGCATTTGCAACCCATGCTTCACACCCATATAAGAGTGTTGGTACAACTATACTTTCGTACATTCCCTTCTTTGCCTCCATGGATAACGCACCACTCACCTTTTTTCCTTCATCAATTCTATGGTTAACCTCATCCTTCATAAACCCATCTGCTGACAAGTCAGCTCCCAAATATCTGAAAACATTCAATTCTTCCATAATCCCTCTCTCCAATGTGATATCCAATTTCTCTTTATTTAAATCGTTTGATACCCTCATCACCTTACTCTTATCTCTGTTCACTTTCAACTTTCTACCTTTACACACCCTCCCAAACTCGTCCACTAACCTTTGCAACTTTTCTTTAGAATCTCCCATAAGCACAGTATCATCAGCAAAACATAACTGTGTCAACTCCCATTTTGCATTTGATTCCCCATAATTTAGTCCCACCTCTCCCTACATCCTAGAGTCTACTTCTTTTACAACCCCATCTATAAATATGTTAAACAACCATGGTGACATTACACATCCATGTCTAAGACCTACTTTTACCGGGAAGTAATCTCCCTCTCTTCTACACACCCTAACCTGAGCCTCACTATCCTCATAAAAACTCTTTAAAGAATTCAGTAACCTACTACCTATTCCATACATTTGCAACATTTGCCACATTGCTCCCTTGTCCACTCTATCATAGGCTTTTTCTTAATCCATAAATGCAATGAAAACTTCCATACCTTCATCTAAATACTGTTCACATAAATGCTTCAATGTCTTACCTCTAACTCTTTCAATAATAACCCTTCCGTACACTTTACCTGGTATACTCATTAACTTATTCCCCTATAATTCTTACAGTCTCTTTTATCCCCCTTCCCTTTATATAAATGAACTATACATTTTCTCTGCCAATCCTTAGGTATCTTCCCCTCTTTCATACATTTAATAAACAACAATACCAACCACTCCAATACTATATCACCCCCCCACCTATGCTTTTAACATTTCTGTCATGATCCCGTCAGTTCCAGCTGCTTTACCCCCTTTCATTCTACGTAATGCCTCACACACCTCCCCCACACTCACATCCTGCTCTTCCTCACTCCTAAACGATGTTGTATCTCCCTGGCCAATGCATGAAATTACCGCCTCCCTTTTTTATCAACATTTAAAAGTTCCTCAAAATATTCCCGCCATCTACCCAATACCACCAGCTTCCCATCTACTAACTCCCTACTCTGTTTTTAACTGACAAATCCATTCGTTCCCTAGGCTTTCTTAACTTGTTTATCTCCAAAACTTTTTGTTATTTTTCGCAAAATTTCTTGACAGTGCCTCTCCCACTCTTCATCCGCTCTCCTTTTGCACTCTCTCACCACTCTCTTCACCTTTCTTTTACTTTCCATATACACTGCTCTTCTTACAACACTTCTGTTTTGTAAAAACCTCTCATTAGCTACCTTTTTCTCTTTTATCACACCCTTTACTTCTTCATTCCACCACTCACTCCTCTTTCCTCCTGTACCCACCCTCGTCTGACCCACATTCTAATACTGTATTTTTAAAACTATCCCAACTCTCTTCAACCCCCCCACTTCTCTTACTTGCACTAGCCCACCTTTCTGCCAATAGTTGCTTATATCTCACCCTAACTTCCTCCTCAGTTTATACACTTTCACCTCTCTCTTACTTGCTGTTGCCATTTTCTTTTTGTCCCATCTACCTTTTACTCTAACTGTAGCTACAACTAAATAATGATCCGATATATCCTTGCCCCTTAATAAACATGTACATCCTGAAGCCTACCCATCAACCTTTTATCCACAAATACATAATCTAACAAACTACTTTCCTTACGTGCTATATCATACCTTGTATACTTATTTATCCTCTTTTTCATAAAATATGTATTACTTATTACCAAACCTCTTTCTACACATAGCTCAATTAACGGTTCCCCATTTACATTTACCCCTGGCACCCCAAATTTACCTACTACTCCCTCCACAACATTTTTACCCACTTTAGCATTAAGATCCCCAACCACAAGTACTCTCTCATTTGGTTCAAAACTCCCCACACACTCACTTAACATTTCCCAAAATCTCTCTCTCCTCAACACTTCTCTCTTCTCCAGGTGCATAAACATTTACTATAACCCACTTTTCACATCGAACCTTTATTTTACTCAACATAATCCTTGAATTTATACATTTATATTCCCTCTTTACCTGCCATAACTGATTATTCAACATTATTACAACTCATTCTTTAGCTCTAACTCTATGTGAAACTCCTGACCTAATCCCATTTATTTCTCCCCACTGAAACTCTCCTACCCCCTTCATCTTTGTCTCACTTAAAGCCAGGACATCCAGCTTCTTTTCATTCATAACATCTACAATCATCTCTTTCTTATCATTCGCACAACATCCACGCACATTCAAACATCCCACATTGGCGGTTTTCTTCTTCTTTTTAGTGAATCTATACAGTAAAAGGGGTTACTAGCCCATTGTTCCCGACATTTTAGTTGACTTTTACAACACGCATGGCTTACGGAGGAAAGATTCTTATTCCACTTCCCCATGGATATGAAAGGAAAAGAAATAAGATTTTTTTTTTATTTTAATTCATGTTAAGCGCTAAACCTATTTGGGTTATTCAGCGCAATACTTTGTGGAGGCTTGATCCTCCGTCTGCTGGGCGCGAGACAGACACGCTCTCTATTTGTACTCATCTATTCCCAAAAAAGAAATAAGAACAAGAACTATTAAGATAAAATCAAAGAAAACTCAGATGAGTGTGTATACATAAACGTGTACATGAATGTACAGTGTGACCTAAGTGTAAGTAGAAGTAGCAAGATGTACCTGAAATCTTGCATGTTTATGAGACAGAAAAAAGACACCAGCAATCCTACCATCATGTAAAACAATTACAGGCTTTGGTTTTACACTCACCTGGCAGGACGGTAGTACCTCCCTGGGTGGTTGCTGTCTACCAACCTACTACATATTTTTTTTATATATATATATATATATATATATATATATATATATATATATATATATATATATATATATAAATATAGTCGTGCCGATTAGGTAAAACTGGTCAATTAGCAAGAACTCATCTAAAATTAAGTCCTTTCTAAAAAAATTCTTATACGTTTAAAGATATATTTTTCATTTATGTTAATGTAAGAATTTATAATTTTGTACCAAGAGAAACTTTGAAAACCTACCTAACCTTATTACAACAAGCGCAATTTAATTTAGCCTAACCCAACTAAATATATTTTAGATACGTTAACATTAATTTAATAATAAACAAACACAATGAAATATAATTTTTCGTTGTGTTCAGAATGATCTTGGCGAAATTATTGCATACACAAATTTTCACTTGGCGTATATGGCAGTGAGCGTTGCTATTTATGCCAAAATAGCAAGTTTTACCTAATCGTCACGATATATATATATATATATATATATATATATATATATATATATATATATATATATATATATATATATATATATATATATATATATATATATATATATATATATATATATATATATATATATATATATATATATATATATATATATATATATATATATATATATATATATATATATGTCGTGCCGAATAAGTAAAACTTGCTATTTTGGCTAAATAGCAACGTACTTCTTGCCGAATAGGGCAAGCGAAAAATCATTGTGAATTTAACGAAAAAAATATTTCATTGTGTTTGTTTGTTATTAAATTATTGTAAACTTATATAAAATATGTTTAGTTGGATTAGGCTAAATTAAATTGCGCTTTTTTAATAAGGTTAGGTAAGTTTCCTAAGGTTCTTTTGGTACAAAATAATTAATTTTTATATTAACATAAATTAAAAATATATCTTTAAATGAGTAAGATGAAATTTTAGAAAATACTTAATTTTAAATGATTTGCTGCTAATTGACTTGTTTTACCTATTCGGCACTACATATATATATATATATATATATATATATATATATATATATATATATATATATATATATATATATATATATATATATATATATCATTGTATTTTGTCTTGAAATAAAGTTTATACACAATTAAAAGATGGGGTGGTAGGGGAAGTGGAATATTCAAATATTTGGCTTCAGAAAGAAATCTAAATATTTTTCCTTGAAGGATTTTTATCCACTTCTCCGAGGCTATGGGTCCCACAATGTACACCAGAGGTGGACCCCATCATATATATATATATATATATATATATATGCTAGGAATTCGCAAGAGCAGGCGAAATATTCACAAACACTGATCTCTGGCCGACGGAGACTCGAACCTACGAACCTTGTGACAAGGTACGCAGTGCTTTGCCGACCGTACCACACTGGACCCAATACCTTGGCGTTCAGCTTTCGCTAGCCAGAACGAGGGGTTGTCTAGCTGGCCTACGGTAGAGACTGTCCAGGTGGGTGGAATTACTGGAGGTGACACACAGAAAACTGCGTCCAGTAATTCCACCCACCAAGACAGCCACGACCGTACACCAGCTAGACGAGACCAAGCTGCCACACAGTTCAGCCACCCAGGTGAGGCCATTCAATGAAATTTTGGGAGTTCTATTTATATTATACGATTCATCTACATTAAATATAATTTTTTTGTACTTAATTAGCGGTTTAAATGTGTTTGTGAATGTTTTATTGTGTGTGGATGAGTGTGTTAATGTGTCTGTTCCACTCCACCAGAACTGTAATAACTGTTGAACGTAGAATGTGGATTCACCATCATATATTTATATATGTGCAAAAGAACGCACACGCGCGCGCGCACACACACGCACATATTTCTAAAACACACTCATCGCCTCTTACACTATCAATGTAATCACACACTCACACACACGCACACACATACACATACACACACCCTGTGCAACACACATACAAATATACACAAATTTGTACCCATTCATATATATACTCTTCCTAAAGGAGGTTTAAATTTTATCTTTTCAAAATAAAATCGAAAAGTTGGAGGCAAGAAAAAATCAAGCTTAATCTATATTAAGGGAATTGACGAACTTTATATATTTCAATATTCTGATGGAAAATGTTTGTTTTCGGGATTTTCAAGACATTCATTGTGAAATATGTGAAAAGTGACTAGTTTCAGACACATTTGGGTAAGGTAAAGAAAACTCTATCTTGAATTATTTCATGGAAGATAGTTTGGCTAGAAATCTTTATTAAAAATAAACTTAGCAAGTATTTCTCTATTCTAATATTTTCACTTCCCAAATCTCTTCAGGATTATAAGAAAATTTTCACCCCTACACACATAAAACAAAAACGTTATGTAATGAAAAAAACAACAACTAGCAGCTGGGGACATTCGATCCCTTGACAAAAAAATTAATTTGGTGGGTCCAGCAGGCTGGTGAGTGCGTCTCTGTCTTACTAAGATACTGTGTTATGTTGTCATGTTCTGTGATGAGTCAATGTCAACAAATATTATAATATTATTGTTGTATTGTAATTTACAGAGGTGTTTTAATGTTAGCATATATTATACCCTGAATAGTGTGGCACACAATGTTATTTATTTAATCATAATGTTTATCCCATAGAGAATACTTAATGTTTAGGTGGAGTTTTCCTCGTCAGTAAACATGGTACAGTTCACAACAGTGATCATGGTACAGTTCACAACAGTAAACATGGTACAGTTCACAACAGTAAACATGGTACAGTTCACAACAGTGAACATGGTACAGTTCACAACAGTAAACATGGTACAGTTCACAACAGTGAACATGGTACAGTTCACAACAGTAAACATGGTACAGTTCACAACATTAAACATTGTGCAGTTCACAACAGTGAACATGGTACAGTTCACAACAGTAAACATTGTGCAGTTCACAACAGTAAACATGGTACAGTTCACAACAGTGAACATGGTACAGTTCACAACAGTAATCATGGTACAGTTCACAACAGTAAACATTGTGCAGTTCACAACAGTAAACATGGTACAGTTCACAACAGTAAACATTGTGCAGTTCACAACAGTAAACATGGTACAGTTCACAACAGTAAACATTGTGCAGTTCACAACAGTAAACATGGTACAGTTCACAACAGTAAACATTGTGCAGTTCACAACAGTAAACATGGTACAGTTCACAACAGTGAACATTGTACAGTTCACAACAGTAAACATGGTACAGTTCACAACAGTAAACATTGTGCAGTTCACAACAGTAAACATGGTACAGTTCACAACAGTAAACATGGTACAGTTCACAACAGTAAACATTGTGCAGTTCACAAAAGTAAACATGGTACAGTTCACAACAGTGAACATGGTACAGTTCACAACAGTAAACATGGTACAGTTCACAACAGTAAACATGGTACAGTTCACAACAGTAAACATGGTACAGTTCACAACAGTGAACATTGTGCAGTTCACAACAGTAAACATTGTACAGTTCACAACAGTAAACATTGTGCAGTTCACAACAGTGAACATGGTACAGTTCACAACAGTGAACATTGTGCAGTTCACAACAGTAAACATTGTACAGTTCACAACAGTAAACATGGTACAGTTCACAACAGTAAACATGGTACAGTTCACAACAGTAAACATGGTACAGTTCACAACAGTAAACATTGTGCAGTTCACAACAGTGAACATGGTACAGTTCACAACAGTGAACATTGTGCAGTTCACAACAGTAAACATTGTACAGTTCACAACAGTAAACATGGTACAGTTCACAACAGTAAACATGGTACAGTTCACAACAGTAAACATGGTACAGTTCACAACAGTAAACATTGTGCAGTTCACAACAGTGAACATGGTACAGTTCACAACAGTGAACATTGTGCAGTTCACAACAGTAAACATTGTACAGTTCACAACAGTGAACATTGTGCAGTTCACAACAGTAAACATTGTACAGTTCACAACAGTAAACATGGTACAGTTCACAACAGTAAACATGGTACAGTTCACAACAGTAAACATGGTACAGTTCACAACAGTAAACATTGTGCAGTTCACAACAGTGAACATGGTACAGTTCACAACAGTGAACATTGTACAGTTCACAACAGTGAACATGGTACAGTTCACAACAGTAAACATGGTACAGTTCACAACAGTAAACATGGTACAGTTCACAACAGTAAACATTGTACAGTTCACAACAGTGAACATGGTACAGTTCACAACAGTAAACATGGTACAGTTCACAACAGTGAACATGGTACAGTTCACAACAGTGAACATGGTACAGTTCACAACAGTAAACATGGTACAGTTCACAACAGTAAACATTGTACAGTTCACAACAGTAAACATTGTACAGTTCACAACAGTAAACATGGTACAGTTCACAACAGTAAACATGGTACAGTTCACAACAGTAAACATTGTGCAGTTCCCAACAGTAAACATGGTACAGTTCACAACAGTAAACATGGTACAGTTCACAACAGTAAACATGGTACAGTTCACAACAGTAAACATGGTACAGTTCACAACAGTAAACATGGTACAGTTCACAACAGTGAACATGGTACAGTTCACAACAGTGAACATGGTACAATTCACAACAGTAAACATGGTCATTCAACAGTAAACATGTCAGTTCACAACAGTAAACATTGTACAGTTCACAACAGTAAACATTGTACAGTTCACAGTAAACATGGTACAGTTAACAGTAACATGGTACAGTTCACAACAGTAAACATGGTACAGTTCACAACAGAGAACATTGTACAGTTCACAACAGTAAACATGGTACAGTTCACAACAGTAAACATGGTACAGTTCACAACAGTAAACATGGTACAGTTCACAACAGTAAACATTGTGCAGTTCACAACAGTAAACATGGTACAGTTCACAACAGTAAACATTGTGCAGTTCACAACAGTAAACATGGTACAGTTCACAACAGTAAACATTGTGCAGTTCACAACAGTAAACATGGTACAGTTCACAACAGTAACATTGGCACGTTCACAACAGTAAACATGGTACAGTTCACAACAGTAAACATGGTACAGTTCACAACAGTAAACATGGTACAGTTCACAACAGTAAACATGTCAGTTCACAACAGTAAACATGTGCAGTTCACAACAGTAAACATGGTACAGTTCACAACAGTAACATGTCAGTTCACAACAGTAAACATGGTACAGTTCACAACAGTAACATGGTACAGTTCACAACAGTAAACATGGTACAGTTCACAACAGTAAACATTGTCAGTTCACAACAGTAAACATGGTACAGTTCACAACAGTAACATTGTGCAGTTCACAACAGTAACATGGTACAGTTCACAACAGTAACATTGTGCAGTTCACAACAGTAACATGTACAGTTCACAACAGTAACATGTCAGTTCACAACAGTAAACATGGTACAGTTCACAACAGTAAACATGGTACAGTTCACAACAGTAAACATGGTCAGTTCACAACAGTAACATGGTACAGTTCACAACAGTAACATTGTGCAGTTCACAACAGTAACATGTACAGTTCACAACAGAACATGTCAGTTCACAACAGTAAACATGGTACAGTTCACAACAGTAAACATGGTCAGTTCACAACAGTAAACATGGTACAGTTCACAACAGTAAACATGGTACAGTTCACAACAGTAACATTGTGCAGTTCAAACAGCAATAAACATGGTACAGTTCACAACAGTGAACATGGTACAGTTCACAACAGTAAACATTGTACAGTTCACAACAGTAAACATTGTCAGTTCACAACAGTGAACATTGTACAGTTCACAACAGTAAACATTGTACAGTTCACAACAGTAAACATGGTACAGTTCACAACAGTAAACATGGTACAGTTCACAACAGTAAACATGGTACAGTTCACAACAGTAAATAATTCAACAGTACATGTAGTTCACAACAGTGAACATGGTACAGTTCACAACAGTAAACATTGTACAGTTCACAACAGTAAACATGGTACAGTTCACAACAGTAAACATTGTACAGTTCACAACAGTAAACATGTAGTCCAACAGTAACATGGTACAGTTCACAACAGTAAACATTGTACAGTTCACAACAGTAAACATGGTACAGTTCACAACAGTGAACATGGTACAGTTCACAACAGTAAACATGTAGTACAGTTCACAACAGTGAACATGGTACAGTTCACAACAGTAAACATGGTACAGTTCACAACAGTAAACATGTACAGTTCACAACAGTGAACATGGTACAGTTCACAACAGTAAACATGGTACAGTTCACAACAGTAAACATGGTACAGTTCACAACAGTGAACATGGTACAGTTCACAACAGTAAACATGGTACAGTTCACAACAGTGAACATTGTGCAGTTCACAACAGTGAACATGGTACAGTTCACAACAGTGAACATGGTACAGTTCACAACAGTGAACATGGTACAGTTCACAACAGTAAACATGGTACAGTTCACAACAGTAAACATTGTACAGTTCACAACAGTAAACATGGTACAGTTCACAACAGTAAACATGGTACAGTTCACAACAGTAAACATGGTACAGTTCACAACAGTGAACATGGTACAGTTCACAACAGTAAACATGGTACAGTTCACAACAGTGAACATGGTACAGTTCACAACAGTAAACATGGTACAGTTCACAACAGTAAACATGGTACAGTTCACAACAGTAAACATGGTACAGTTCACAACAGTAAACATTGTACAGTTCACAACAGTAAACATGGTACAGTTCACAACAGTAAACATGGTACAGTTCACAACAGTAAACATTGTACAGTTCACAACAGTGAACATGGTACAGTTCACAACAGTAAACATTGTGCAGTTCACAACAGTGAACATGGTACAGTTCACAACAGTGAACATAGTACAGTTCACAACAGTAAACATGGTACAGTTCACAACAGTGAACATTGTGCAGTTCACAACAGTAAACATGGTACAGTTCACAACAGTGAACATGGTACAGTTCACAACAGTGAACATGGTACAGTTCACAACAGTGAACATGGTACAGTTCACAACAGTAAACATGGTACAGTTCACAACAGTAAACATGGTACAGTTCACAACAGTGAACATTGTGCAGTTCACAACAGTAAACATGGTACAGTTCACAACAGTGAACATTATACAGTTCACAACAGTAAACATGGTACAGTTCACAACAGTAAACATGGTACAGTTCACAACAGTAAACATGGTACAGTTCACAACAGTAAACATGGTACAGTTCACAACAGTAAACATTGTACAGTTCACAACAGTGAACATGGTACAGTTCACAACAGTGAACATGGTACAGTTCACAACAGTAAACATGGTACAGTTCACAACAGTGAACATGGTACAGTTCACAACAGTGAACATGGTACAGTTCACAACAGTGAACATGGTACAGTTCACAACAGTGAACATGGTACAGTTCACAACAGTGAACATGGTACAGTTCACAACAGTTACAAGTAGTCAACTTGCATCTATCAATAACTACTAACATAATAATTGTTCAGTTAGAAAAACTTTCTTAAAAGTTGCAGTGAAATATTATTGAATTAAAATAAGGATGACCTGGTATGGGATATAAGTGATGGTACGTACGAGTACATGGGATATAAGGATGACCATGGTAAATCATGGTATATAAGGATGACCTGGTATGGGATATAAGGATGACCTGGTATGGGATATAAGGATGATCTGGTATGGAATATAAGGATGACCTGGTATGTGATATAAGGATGACCTGGTATGGGATATAAGGATGACCTGGTATAGGATATAAGGATGACCTGGTATGTGATATAAGGATGACCTGGTATGGGATATAAGGATGACCTGGTATGGTGATATAAGGATGACCTGGTATGGGATATAAGGATGACCTGGTATGGGATATAAGGATGACCTGGTATGGGATATAAGGATGACATGGTATGGATATAAGGATGACCTGGTATGGGATATAAGGATGACCTGGTATGGATATAAGGATGACCTGGTATGGATATAAGGATGACTGGTATGGGATATAAGGATGACCTGGTATGAATATAAGGATGACCTGGTATGGGATATAAGGATGACCTGGTATGGATATAAGGATGACCTGGTATGGATATAAGGATGACCTGGTATGGGGTATAAGGATGACCTGGTATGGATATAAGGATGACCTATATGGGATATAAGGATGACCTGGTATGGGATATAAGGATGACCTGGTATGGGATATAAGGATGACCTGGTATGGATATAAGGATGACTGGTATGGATATAAGGATGACCTGGTATGGATATAAGGATGACCTGGTATGGATATAAGGATGACCTGGTATGGATATAAGGATGACCTGGATTGGGATATAAGGATGACCATGGTATGGGATATAAGGATGACCTGGTATGGGATATAAGGATGACCTGGTATGGATATAAGGATGACCTGGTATGGGATATAAGGATGACATGGTATGGATATAAGGATGACCTGGTATGGGATATAAGGATGACCTGGTATGGGATATAAGGATGACCTGGTATGGGATATAAGGATGACCTAGTATGGGATATAAGGATGACATGGTATGAGATATAAGGATGACCTGGTATGGGATATAAGGATGACCTGGTATGTGATATAAGGATGACCTGGTATGGGATATAAGGATGACATGGTATGGGATATAAGGATGACCTGGTATGGGATATAAGGATGACCATCCACATTATGTGTCTATACTGGAGTGAACAACATTTAGCGTTTTATGTGAATGTTCAGTGAGTGTTCTATGTACGTGTTCTATTTCTGATCAAATTGTTCATTAAATGTTCATTTACCAGATCGACATTGCCTGTGAATATAAATCTTGTCTCAGATCAAGTAAGTGATGGGTTAACATAAACTTCCTTCATTTTTACTCAAGGGTCCCTCACATTATTTCTACATGGTTTCTCAAAGGTCCTTCATAACTTCCTTGTCTTAAACGAATCTTAGGTCTATTACCTGCAGTCAAGCTGTGGTCACCTTGTAGTTGCTATTTAAGACATACGTGACTTACAGGCTAAGGATTCCAACCTGCTTCGCCATGACAAGTGGAAAAGAAAGCGCAGATATGTCAACACTGAACTTCCTGAGAAGAAAATCAAACATCTGAGCTGATACTGATTCCTTTTTACTGTTTTTAATGTAAATCAGTGACGCGTTATCTGTTATCAAAATACTGGTAAGATCTGCTTCCTAGATTTAGTTAGATTTAAGGCTTCCCAAAATGTTAAATAATCACATGTCAGACCTTGCCACGTGGAGGCCAGTGGTTCGTCTTTAAGGTCCACCCATCCATTTACTGTGTTTTTGAAGTTTTCCCCAGGTCCATGTGTCCAGGAGTCCGTCTGTGTCCCCTCAAATATTCTCCCTTCCTCAATTTCCCAAGGTCTGTCTCAGCAACCAGTATCCCCCCTCTTTCCCAGGTCCATGTGTCCAGGAATCCATCCGTGGGCCCCCGGATGTCTCCCCTTCCTCACTTCCCTTAGGTTATCTTCTAGATTCAGCCTTCCCCAGGTTATGTATCCCGAAGTCAGCTCAGCCACCCCCCAGTCATCAAGCTGGATGAGAACGTGGTCTTGTCTAGCTGGCCTACGGTAGAGACTGTCCAGGTGGGTGGAATTACTGGAGGTGACACACAGAAAACTGCGTCCAGTAATTACACCCACCAAGACAGCCACGACCGTACACCAGCTAGACGCAGCCAAGCTACCTCCAGTTCCCCCACCCAGGTGAGGCCATTCAATGGAATTTTGGGAGTTCTATTTATATTATACGATTCATCTACATTAAATATATATTTTTTTTGTACTTAATAAGTAGCTTAAGTGTTTTTGTGAGTGTTTTATTGTGTGTGGATGAGTGTTCGTTGTTAATGTGTCTGTCCCACTCCACCAGAATTGTAATAAAGTGTTGAACTTCATATTTTTATTTGGTTATTTATCTTATGTATTAGCAAAACGAGCAGTTACCAGCGCTGAGCACAATGGAAATAAGTCACTTTATCTGACTTTTTGGGTTATCCTGGGTAATTTACATATACGTTGCTATGTATGATAAATTGTGTAACTGTTTCTACATGTACGTATATCTTAGTAAACTTACTTAACTTACACACACACTTATTTTTATACTCATTTGCGCATTTCCCCAAACGAAGCTTGTGAGTTCACCATCATTCATACACGCACAAAACTACTCACGTGCACACACACACACACACACACATACACACACACAGGTATAACAGGAAGGGCACTGGAATGGATCAGGGAATACCTCAAAGGGAGGCAACAACGGGTCATGGTGCGTGGTGAGGTATCACAGTGGGCGCCTGTGACGAGCGGTGTACCGCAGGGGTCAGTCCTAGGACCAGTGTTATTCCTGGTATATGTAAATGACATGACGGACGGGATAGACTCAGAAGTGTCTCTATTCGCGGATGATGTGAAAATAATGAGGAGAATCACATCGGAAGAGGACCAGGCAGGGCTGCAAACAGACCTGGACAAGCTCGACATCTGGTCTAGCAGATGGCTTCTCGAATTCAATCCTTCCAAATGCAAAGTCATGAGGATCGGAGAAGCTCAAAGAAGACCGCTGACAGAGTACAAGCTGGGCGGACAAAGGCTACAAACCTCGGCAAAGGAGAAAGACCTTGGAGTGAGTATAACGCCAAGCACGTCTCCGGAGGCACACATCAACCAGATAACTGCGGCAGCATATGGGCGTCTGGCAAACCTTAGATTAGCGTTCCGTTACCTTAACAAGGAATCGTTCAAGACACTGTATACCGTGTACGTCAGGCCCATACTAGAATATGCAGCACCAGTCTGGAACCCACACCTGGTCAAGCACGTAAGGAAACTGGAGAAAGTGCAAAGGTTTGCGACAAGGTTAGTTCCACAACTCAGGGGTCTGTCTTATGAAGAAAGATTGAGGGAAATAGGACTAACAACACTGGAGGAAAGAAGGGTCAGAGGAGACATGATAACGACATACAAAATACTGCGGGGAATTGACAAGGTAGATAGTGACAGGTTGTTTCAGAGAGGGAACACAGAAACAAGGGGACACAACTGGAAGCTGAAGACTCAGATGAGTCAAAGGGATGTCAGGAAACATTTCTTCAGCCACAGAGTAGTCAGGAAGTGGAATGGACTAGAGAAAGATATAGTGGAGGCAGGAACCATACATAGTTTTAAGACAAGGTATGATAAAGCTCATGGAGCAGGGGGAGCAGAGACCCAATAGCAGACAGCGAAGAGGCGGGGCCAGGAGCTGAGTCTCGACCCCTGCAACCACAATTAGGTGAGTACACACACACACACACACACACACATACACACGACGCCCCCGGTGGCCTAGTGGGTAAAGCTCTCGCTTCACGCACGGAGGGGCCGGGTTCAATTCCCGGTGGGGCAGAAACATTTCAAAGTGTTTCCTTACACACACACACACACACATACATACATACAACAGGCCTAGTGTCTAATTGACATGTGCCTAGGACAAAATGGTAACTAACTAACACACACACACACACACACACACACACACATACACAATACAGCCCCCGGTGGCCTAGTGGGTAAAACTCTTGCTTCACGCACGGAGGGGCCGGGTTCAATTCCCGGTGGGGCAGAAACATTTCGAAGTGTTTCCTTACATACACATACACACACACATATATACAACAGGCCTAGTGTCTAATTGACATGTGCCTAGGACAAAATGGTAACTAACACACACACACACACACACATCGGAAGAGGACTAGGCAGGGCTGCAAACAGGCCTGGACAAGCTCGACATCTGGTCTAGCAATTGGCTTCTCGAATTCAATCCCTCCAAATGCAAAGTCATGAGGATCGGAGAAGGGCAAAGAAGACCGCTGACAGAGTACAAGCTAGGCGGACAAAGGCTACAAACCTCGGCAAAGGAGAAAGACCTTGGAGTGAGTATAACCCCAAGCACGTCTCCGGAGGCACACATTAACCAGATAACTGCGGCAGCATATGGGCGACTGGCAAACCTAAGATTAGCGTTCCGTTACCTTAACAAGGAATCGTTCAAGACACTGTATACCGTGTACGTCAGGCCCATACTAGAATATGCAGCACCAGTCTGGAACCCACACCTGGTCAAGCACGTAAAGAAACTAGAGAAAGTGCAAAGGTTTGCGACAAAGTTAGTTCCACAACTCAGGGATCTGTCTTATGAAGAAAGGTTGAGGGAAATAGGACTAACAACACTGGAGGAAAGAAGGGTCAGAGGAGACATGATAACGACATACAAAATACTGCGGGGAATCGACAAGGTAGACAGTGACAGGATGTTCCAGAGAGGGAACACAGAAACAAGGGGACACAACTGGAAGCTGAAGACTCAGATGAGTCAAAGGGATGTTAGGAAGCATTTCTTCAGCCACAGAGTAGTCAGAAAGTGGAATAGTCTAGAGAAAGATATAGTGGAGGCAGGAACCATGCATAGTTTTAAGACAAGGTATGATAAAGCTCATGGAGCAGGAAGAGCAGAGACCCAGTAGCGGACAGCGAAGAGGCGGGGCCAGGAGCTGAGTCACGACCCCTGCAACCACAATTAGGTGAGTACAATTAGGTGAGTACAATTAGGTGAGTACAATGGATCAGGGAATACCTTTCAGGAAGACAACAGCGAGTCATGGTACGTGGCGAGGTGTCAGAGTGGGCGCCGGTGACGAGTGGGGTTCCACTGGGATCAGTCCTCGGACCGGTGCTGTTTCTGGTATTTGTGAACGACATGACGGAAGGAATAGACTCCGAAGTGTCCCTGTTTGCAGATGATGTGAAGTTGATGAGAAGAATTCAATCGGACGAGGACCAGGCAGAACAACAAAGGGATCTGGACAGGCTGCAAGCCTGGTCCAGCAATTGGCTCCAGGAGTTCAACCCCACCATGTGCAAAGTCATGAAGATTGGGGAAGGGCAAAGAAGACCGCAGACGGAGTACAATCTAGGGGGCCAGAGACTACAAACTTCAATCAAGGAAAAAGATCTTGGGGTGAGTATAACACCAGGCAAATCTCATGAGGCGCACATCAACCAAATAACTGCTGCAGCATACGGGCGCCTAGCAAACCTAAGAACAGCATTCCGACATCTTAATAAAGAATCGTTCAGGACCCTTTACACTGTGTACGTTAGGCCCATACTAGAGTATGCAGCACCAGTTTGGAAACCACATCTAGCCAAGCACGTAAAGAAGCTAGAGAAGGTTTGCAACAAGACTATTCCCGGAGCTAAGGAGTATGTCCTACGAGGAGAGGTTACGGGAAATCGACCTGACGACACTGGAGGACAGGAGAGATAGGGGGGACATGATAACGACATATAACATACTGAGAGGAATTGACAAGGTGGACAGAGACAGAATGTTCCAGAGATGGGACACAGCAACAAGGGGACACAGTTGGAAGTTGAAGACTCAGATGAATCACAGGGATGTTAGGAAGTATTTCTTCAGTCACAGAGTAGTCGGGAAGTGGAATAGCTTGGGAAGCGATGTAGTGGAGTCAGGTTTCATACACAGCTTTAAGAAGAGGTATGATAAAGCTCATGGCGCAGGGAGAGTGACCCAGTAGCGGCCAGTGAAGAGGCGGGGCCAGGAGCTATGTATCGACCCTGCAACCACAACTAGGTGAGTACAACTAGGTGAGTACACACACACACACCACACACACACACACACACACCACACACACACACACACACCACACACACACACACACACCACACACACACATACACACACACACAGAGAAGATGAGGAACTCACAAGTAATGATCAAGAGGTATGTGAGGAGCTCAACTTGAGGTTTAAGGAAGTATTCACAATGGAGGAAGGAAGGCAGCTGGGTAGACAGGACGTGGTTCGTCACCAACAAGGGATGTACCAAGTGCTAGAGGGCATACACACAACTGAGGAGGAAGTGAAGCAGTTACTCAGTGACCTCGATACCTCAAAGGCGATGGGTCCGGACAATATCTCCTCGTGGGTTCTTCGGGAAGGAGCTGAGGTACTGAGTGTGTCACTTACCATAATATTCAACACATCCCTTGAAACTGGGCAGCTACCTGAGGTATGGAAGAAGGCCAACGTAGTCCCCATTTTTAAAAAAGGAGACAGAAAAGAGGCACTAAACTATAGACCGGTGTCACTTACATGTATAGTGTGCAAAGTCCTGGAGAAAATCATCAGGAAAAGAATGGTGGAACACCTTGAGCTGAACAGGATAATAAACACAAGACAGCACGGATTCCGGGAAGGCAAATCCTGTGTAACAAACCTCCTAGAGTTCTATGATAAAGTAACAGAGGTAAGGCAGGAGAGAGAAGGGTGGGTTGATTGCGTCTTTCTGGACTGCAGGAAGGCCTTCGACACAGTTCCTCACATGAGATTAGTAAAGAAGTTGGAAGAACAAGCAGGTATAACAGGAAGGGCACTGGAATGGATCATGGAATACCTCAAAGGGAGGCAACAACGGGTCATGGTGCGTGGTGAGGTATCACAGTGGGCGCCTGTGACGAGCGGTGTACCGCAGGGGTCAGTCCTAGGACCAGTGTTATTCCTGGTATATGTAAATGACATGACGGACGGGATAGACTCAGAAGTGTCTCTATTCGCGGATGATGTGAAAATAATGAGGAGAATCACATCGGAAGAGGACAAGGCAGGGCTGCAAACAGACCTGGACAAGCTCGACATCTGGTCTAGCAATTGGCTTCTCGAATTCAATCCCTCCAAATGCAAAGTCATGAGGATCGGAGAAGGGCAAAGAAGACCGCTGACAGAGTACAAGCTAGGCGGACAAAGGCTACAAACCTCGGCAAAGGAGAAAGACCTTGGAGTGAGTATAACGCCAAGCACGTCTCCGGAGGCACACATCAACCAGATAACTGCGGCAGCATATGGGCTACTGGCAAACCTAAGATTAGCGTTCCGTTACCTTAACAAGGAATCGTTCAAGACACTGTATACCGTGTACGTCAGGCCCATACTAGAATATGCAGCACCAGTCTGGAACCCACACCTGGTCAAGCACGTAAAGAAACTAGAGAAAGTGCAAAGGTTTGCGACAAGGTTAGTTCCACAACTCAGGGGTCTGTCCTATGAAGAAAGGTTGAGGGAAATAGGACTAACAACACTGGAGGAAAGAAGGGTCAGAGGAGACATGATAACGACATACAAAATACTGCGGGGAATTGACAAGGTAGACAGTGACAGGATGTTTCAGAGAGGGAACACAGAAACAAGGGGACACAACTGGAAGCTGAAGACTCAGATGAGTCAAAGGGATGTTAGGAAGCATTTCTTCAGCCACAGAGTAGTCAGGAAGTGGAATAGTCTAGAGAAAGATATAGTGGAGGCAGGAACCATACATAGTTTTAAGACAAGGTATGATAAAGCTCATGGAGCAGGGAGAGCAGAGACCCAGTAGCAGACAACGAAGAGACGGGGCCAGGAGCTGAGTCTCGACCCCTGCAACCACAATTAGGTGAATTAGGTGAGTACACACATACACACACACACACACACACACACACACACACACACACACACCAAACACCAAATAATTAGAACTAATTATTAAATAATTCACTCAGTTTCCACATATACATATATACCACTTGAATATATCTCTTCAATATACCACATATACGCATATACCTCTTCAATATACCACATATACACATATACCACTTCAATATACCACATATACACATATACCACTTCAATATACCACATATACACATACCACTTCAATATACCACATATACACATATAGCACTTCAATATACCAATATACACATATACCACTTCAATATACCACATATACATATACACTTCAATATACCACATATACACATATACTTCAATATACCACATATACATATACCACTTCAATATACCACATATACACATATACCACTTCAATATACCACATATACACATATACCACTTCAATATACCACATATACACATATACCACTTCAATATACCACATATACACATATACCACTTCAATATACCACATATACACATATACCACTTCAATATACCAAATATACACATATACCACTTCAATATACCACATATACACATATAACTTCAATATACCACATATACACATATACCACTTCAATATACCACATATACACATATACCACTTCAATATACCTCTTCAATATACCACATATACACATATACCACTTCAATATACCACTTCAATATACTACTTCAATATACCACATATACACAAAATACCACTTCAATATACCATATACATCATATACCTCTTCAATATACCACATATACACTTAATATACCTTCAATATACCACATATACACATATACCACTTCAATATACCCTTCAATATACCACATTCAAATACCCATATCAATATACCACTTCAATATACTCACATATACACATATACCACTTCAATATACCACTTCAATATACACATATACACATATAGCACATTACAATATACCACTTCACATATACTTCAATATACACATATACACTGTATACAATTCAATATGCACATACTATAGATTCATTCACCATCAATAATAATAATTCCCACAATACTCCTTCATAAGACATATAAATTGTCACACTGCACAATGACAATAATAAATTGGTGGTGGCTGCCACAACCGGCCAGTACCACTGTGTTGGTGTGGCTGCTACAACCTGGCCAGTAACCACTGTGTTGTGTGGCTGCCACAACCTGGCCAGTACCACTGTGTTGGTGGTGGCTGCCACAACCTGGCCAGTACCACTGTGTTGGTGTGGCTGCCACAACCTGGCCAGTACCACTGTGTTGGTGGTGGCTGCCACAACCTGGCCAGTACCACTGTGTTGGTTGTGGCTGCCACAACCTGGCCAGTACCACTGTGTTGGTGGTGGCTGCCACAACCTGGCCAGTACCACTGTGTTGGTGTGGCTGCCACAACCTGGCCAGTACCACTGTGTTGGTGGTGGCTGCCACAACCTGGCCAGTACCACTGTGTTGGTGTGGCTGCCACAACCTGGCCAGTACCACTGTGTTGGTGTGGCTGCCACAACCTGGCCAGTACCACTGTGTTGGTGTGGCTGCCACAACCTGGCCAGTACCACTGTGTTGGTGTGGCTGCCACAACCTGGCCAGTACCACTGTGTTGGTTTGTGGCTGCCACAACCTGGCCAGTACCACTGTGTTGGTTGTGGCTGCCACAACCTGGCCAGTACCACTGTGTTGGTTGTGGCTGCCACAACCTGGCCAGTACCACTGTGTTGGTTGTGGCTGCCACAACCTGGCCAGTACCACTGTGTTGGTTGTGGCTGCCACACCTGGCCAGTACCACTGTGTTGGTGTGGCTGCCACAACCTGGCAAGTACCACTGTGTTGGTGGTGGCTGCCACAACCTGGCCAGTACCACTGTGTTGGTTGTGGCTGCCACAACCTGGCCAGTACCACTGTGTTGGTGGTGGCTGCCACAACCTGGCCAGTACCACTGTGTTGGTGGTGGCTGCCACAACCTGGCCAGTACCACTGTGTTGGTGTGGCTGCCACAACCTGGCCAGTACCACTGTGTTGGTGGTGGCTGCCACAACCTGGCCAGTACCACTGTGTTGGTGGTGGCTGCCACAACCTGGCCAGTACCACTGTGTGGTGTGGCTGCCACAACCTGGCCAGTACCACTGTGTTGGTGTGGCTGCACAACCTGGCCAGTACCACTGTGTTGGTGGTGGCTGCCACAACCTGGCCAGTACCACTGTGTTGGTGGTGGCTGCCACAACCTGGCAAGTACCACTGTGTTGGTGGTGGCTGCCACAACCTGGCCAGTACCACTGTACTCACCTAATTGTACTCACCTAATTGTACTCACCTAATTGTACTCACCTAATTGTACTCACCTAATTGTGGTTGCAGGGGTCGAGACTCAGCTCCTGGCCCCGCCTCTTCGCTTTCCGCTACTGGGTCTCTGCTCTCCCTGCTCCATGAGCTTTATCATACCTTGTGTTAAAACTATGCATGGTTCCTGCCTCCACTATATCTTTCTCTAGACTATTCCACTTCCTGACTACTCTGTGGCTGAAGAAATGCTTCCTAACATCCCTTTGACTCATCTGAGTCTTCAGCTTCCAGTTGTGTCCCCTTGTTTCTGTGTTCCCTCTCTGGAACATCCTGTCACTGTCTACCTTGTCAATACCCCGCAGTATTTTGTATGTCGTTATCATGTCTCCTCTGACCCTTCTTTCCTCCGGTGTTGTTAGTCCTATTTCCTTCAACCTTTCTTCATAGGACAGACCCCTGAGTTGTGGAACTAACCTTGTCGCAAACCTTTGCACTTTCTCTAGTTTCTTTACGTGTGTGTGTTACTGTCCTTGATATTGTTGTTATGTACTGTGATGTATGAATGTTAACATATATTACTCACGAAATGTTGTGGTGCACTGTGTATAAAGTCTGTCTGCTACACCAGAGTTAATAATACACTATGTAACCTGTTCACAACTAGTTAATAAAATGTTAATCACTAAACTTGGGAATAAAGTAAACTCAACAATATATGCAATGAGACACATGTCTCAGGTGTATGTTATTAATAATAATAATAATAATAATAATAATAATAATAATAATAATATATTATTATTATTATTATTATTATTATTATTGTAATTTTTATTATTATTATTATTATTATTATTACATTCTACTGTGTAAACTGTTATGAAAAATATATGTTGTAAAATAACTTATTATTTTTATTGCTAATTTATTTAGTTTTCGTAGAGTTTCGCATTCACATTATCAGAATTATTGTTCATTTCACTCACAACATCCTGGAAGTCATGGCACTCACAACATCCTGGAGGTCATGGCACTCACAACATCCTGGAGGTCATGGCACTCACAACATCCTGGAGGTCATGCCACTCACAACATCCTGGAGGTCATGGCACTCACAACATCCTAGAGGTCATGCCACTCACAACATCCTGGAGACATGACCTTGAGGTCATTCTCTGCCACTTTACACCACAATCTCTATAAGATTTTCGTTTGTGTCAAAATAAATCAATTCAACTTTTAATCAAGTGTCAAACACTGAGATTTGATTTAGTTACCATTTATTAAATTACTAAAAACTGCACAATGGTGTGTCAGGACTAAGTTCAGCCAGATATTATCATCAAGTTTACTTAACATCCTAAAAACTGAAAATATTTTAAACATAATAAAGTGTTCCATAACATTCATGGTTAAATACTCGATTCAACCATAAGTAGTTAGATTTGGGTTTAGTCTGACTCTTTCTCTTCTACTCAGCTCTTCCTCTCACCGAGCTATTCCTTCTGTCCCACTTCCTCGCTAGTGGGTCCTTACCTGAGAGTCTGAACTAACTAACTAACTACTACGATTCATACATCATAGTACTTGACAATATAAAGTAATATTATAGGAATTAACAAAGAGTCAAGCTAAAAAGCTTGCAGGAGCAGTCAATAATTTTTTTTTAACCAAGAGATGGCGTCTCCTGAGATGGTACATATTGTATTCGTCCCAGAATTTTTTTTATTTGGTGAGTGTGATGGTGAATGTTTACCCTGTCAATATAGAGGAGGTGAGAGAAGTGATGTTGTGACGTGTATATTATGGCTACTCTTTACTTTTCTTAAGAAAATCCATGAAATTTTCCTCATTATCTGATCTATAACTGTCTCAGACTTCCCACATTCTTACATCTCTAACACATTCTTACATCTCTAACACATTCTTACATCTCTAACACATTCTTACATCACTAACACATTCTTACATCTCTAACACATTCTTACATCACTAACACATTCTTACATCACTAACACATTCTTACATCTCTAACACATTCTTACATCACTAACACATTCTTACATCTCTAACACATTCACCATCTTCTTTTTCTCATAATTCTATTAGCATATATTTCATCAATAATTTCCTTAATATAATTTTAACAATGGTTTGAGAGCGACCAGATATGCATATGAGAACACGTGTATGTCTATATGTTGCATTCGGCTTGGAATGTGCAATGTGTGTGCACGTTTCATGAAGGATTGTGTTTGTGCGTATGTTTCATGCAGGACTGTGTATGTCTGTGCGTATGTCTGTTTATGTGTGTATGTTAGTCACTAGTAGTCAAAGGCACTTGTCGAAAGACACTTGGTGGCATGCGTTTTGTGTGTGTCTGAATGAGTGCGTGTTCGTTTGTGTCAGTACTCACCTATTTGTTGTTGCAGGGGTCGAATCACAGCTCCTGGCCCCGCCTCTTTGCTGTGTGTGTTTGTGTTTATGTGTAAATGTGTGTGTGTGTGTGTGTATGTGTACTCACCTAGTTGTACTCACCTAGTTGTGATTGCAGGGGTCGATTCATAGCTCCTGGCCCTGCCTCTTCACTGTGTGTGTGTGTGTGTGTGTGTGTACCTGCTTGAGTATGTATGTGTCTGCTTGTAAGTCTGCTTGTGTGTATACCTTCTTTGTGAGTGTTGGTATAGGCTTGCAAAGGCACTTGTCGATTGATATTAAGCCTGTTGTGTATGGTGTGTGTGTGTGTGTGTGTGTGTGTGTGTGTGTGTGTATGTGGAGGCCAGTGGTTCGTCTTTAAGATCCACTCCCCCTCGCCTTTCCCAGGTTCATGTGTCCAGGAATGCATCCGTGGGCCCCCGGATGTCTCCCCTTCCTCACTTCCTTAAGGTCAGCCTCGCCTCTCTCTCTCTCTCTCTCTCTCTCTCTCTCTCTCTCTCTCTCTCTCTCTCTCTCTCTCTCTCTCTCTCTCTCTCTCTCTCTCTCTCTCTCTCTCTCTCTCTCTCTGCCTTCCAGCCGCAACCTTCCCCAAGTTCATGTATCCAGGAATCCATCCTTCCGTTGCCGGATGCCTCCCCTTCCCCACTTACCCAAGGTCAGCCTCAACTGCTAGTATTCATGCTTTCCCCAGGTTCATGTATCCAGGAATCCATCAGTCTACCGCCTGATGTCTTCCCTTATGTACCTATAAGAAGTACATTATTCTCAAGTATATAATTGAGTAAGTGTGTTTGTGATTTTTTTATTCTAGGTAGATTAGTGTCCGTGTGTTTATCTATTTGTTTACCTCCGTGCAAAAAGCTGTATGTGTTAATCAGTTTTCTTTTTTGTTATTTATAGTTTGTATGGTCATCTAATGAAAAGATCCACAGGAGTACACAACCACTTTGTTTTCAACAACATTTACGTATCTCCTCATATACAACCTAAACATACACCAACACATTCAATTCTCTGTATCGCACATTTGAGCACATAAATGTATACAAGTGGTAAAATATACCGACATGTGTCCACCAGGACTTATCAATCTATCAAAGATTTATAATGTCTACCAGGACTGTATCTACCCGTCATGGATTCATAAAATCTACCAGTACTTTATCTATCAATCAGAGATTGATAAATAAAGTTGATAGATCTATCAATCAGAGATTGATAGAGATTGATAGAACAAAGTCCTATCTCCCGCCGCATTACTGAGAGACTCATTTCCGAATTTAGTTCTTCAATCGTATGTTAAGTGGAGAGTGATGTGAAAGCTGCGTTGCTGTCAGCACAGCACTGCAGGAATCTACACATATTCAACATAACGCTCAGCTATTTTGTGGTTTCCAGTAACGTAACACTGGAAACCACAAAATTTCTAAAACATTATCATACATGATACTCAACCAGGCAAAGCAGCACCAACCCAGCAACACAGGAGTCACATGATCTCATCGTCTACCCGTCCTCATCCCAACATGGCATTCTTCAGGTCACCATGCGTCACTCACACCTCACTCAGGTCACCATGCGTCACTCACACCTCACTCAGGTCACCATGCGTCACTCACACCTCCCTCAGGTCACCATGTGTCACTCACACCTCACTCAGGTCACCATGCGTCACTCACACCTCACTCAGGTCACCATGTGTCACTCACACCTCACTCAGGTCACCATGCGTCACTCACACCTCACTCAGGTCACCATGCGTCACTCACATCTCACTCAGGTCACCATGCGTCACTCACACTTCACTCAGGTCACCATGCGTCACTCACACCTCAATCAGGTCATTATGTGTCACTCACACCTCACTCAGGTCACTATGCGTCACTCACACCTCACTCAGGTTACCATGCGTCACTCACACCTCACTCAGGTCACCATGCGTCACTCACACTTCACTCAGGTCACCATGCGTCACTCACACCTCACTCAGGTCACTATGCGTCACTCACACCTCACTCAGGTCATCATGCGTCACTCACACCTCACTCAGGTCACCATGCGTCACTCACACTTCACTCAGGTCACCATGCGTCACTCACACCTCACTCAGGTCATCATGCGTCACTCACACTTCACTCAGGTCACCATGCGTCACTCACACCTCACTCAGGTCACCATGCGTCACTCACACCTCACTCAGGTCACCATGCGTCACTCTCCGCGTAAATATACTGTCTTTCAACCTCTGTATGTTAGAAGTGATCAAGGTCTCAGGACCAAAACGTTTTCTAATAAATATGTCATAGTGTTTTCTTACGTGTTTTTCTAAACCAACTTGTCGGTATTTATTATAAAGGTTTATACAATTTAAGAAAGGTACACTAGGACCCATGAGGCAAGGACGAAGTGAATCTGTTAACCCCTAAGTTGAAAGACAGGGCGAGTAAACTCACACACACACACGAGGCCAGGAGCTAGCAACTCACTGGATTTCATTCTCACGCTCTAAATTTTTAACATTAAGAGAAACTTTATATTTTTCTCGGTCGCAGGTAATGAAAATATTCTTGTTAGCTTAGTATGACACCCGGATAACTTATTGTGACACTCGGATAACTTAGTGTGACACCCGGATAACTTAGTGTGACACCCAGACAACTTAGTGTGACACCCCGGATAATTTAGTGAGATATTTTATTAACTTAAACTGACAGATGTGTTGGCTGGAGCAAGAGTAGAAGCCAGACACCTCTAGTGCCAACCTAACTTAATCATACTCTTATATTTTTCTTGATTTTCACCCTCAGTATCCTTAGTTTCCTTGTAAACTTTTCAATGTTATTGTTTTATTTGCATCATCCATTACAATGGCACTAAAATAACTATGAACGTCACTTCAGTGGAAGACAGAAAAATTGATGATTAGATATCAGTAAAAACTTTCCAGCGTGTAGTAGAGAATAACATGATGTTCATTGGAGATAAATTACAATTGCTTAGATATGGAAAGAAAGAAGAACTGGGAACTAGAGCAGGAGATCTCTTAGGCGTCCAAAAACAATTGTCCTCAAAGATTTGTTAAGTTATACCAGACAAAGCAAATGCGATAGTAATTATGGACAAGGTAGATTATAGGGGAAAAATAAACATGGCATTAGGAGACAGAGAAACTCACGTACATTAAACAATTTATCACTAATAATCAAAGAAACAACGTAAGTGTTCTCACCTGGCGAGGATTACCCTCTTGTCAAGGTTACAGACCGTAAGTGTTCTCACCTGGCGAGGATTACCCTCTTGTCAAGGTTACAGACCGTAAGTGTTCTCACCTGGCGAGGATTACTCTCTTGTCAAGGTTACACACACAGATGTGTTTTCTCACTGTCAACCCAATGTTTACTTTTGTCTCTTTTTTAGAGGATAAATGTTTTTATTGGTGTAGCTGTGTATATGATAAATAAAGTAGTGTGTGTGAAAGAGGAAGTAGTGTTTGTGAAAGAGGAAGTAGTCTTTGTGAAATAGGAAGTAGTCTTTATGAAAGAGGAAGTAGTGTTTGTGAAAGAGGAAGTAGTCTTTGTGAAATAGGAAGTAGTCTTTATGAAAGAGGAAGTAGTGTTTGGGAAAGAGGAAGTAGTGTTTGTGAAAGAGGAAGTAGTGTTTGTGAAAGATGAAGTAGGGTGTGTGAAAGAGGAAGTAGTGTGTGTGAAAGAGGAAGAAGTGTTTGTGAAGGAAGAAGTAGTGTTTGTGAAAGAGGAAGTAGTGTTTGTGAAAGAGGAAGTAGTGTTTGTGAAAAAAGAAGTAGTGTTTGTGAAAGAGGAAGTAGTGTTTGTGAAAGAGGAAGTAGTGTTTGTGAAAGAGGAAGAAGTGTTTGTGAAAGAGGAAGTAGTGTTTGTGAAAGAGGAAGTAGTGTGTGTGAAAAAGGAAGCAGTGTTTGTGAAAGAGGAAGTAGTGTTTGTGAAAGATGAAGTAGTGTTTGTGAAAGATGAAGTAGTGTGTGTGAAATAGGAAGTAGTGTTTGTGAAAGATGAAGTAGTGTTTGTGAAAGAGGAAGTAGTGTTTGTGAAAGATGAAGTAGTGTGTGTGAAAGAGGAAGTAGTGTGTGTGAAAGATGAAGTAGTGTTTGTGAAAGAGGAAGTAGTGTTTGTGAGGTAGGAAATAGGTTGTGGGTGAGGGAGGGAGTAGGTTGTAGGGAGGGAGGAGTAGGTGTGGGTGAGGGAGAGTAGGTTGTGGGTGTGGGAGGAGGTAGGTTGTGGGTGAGGGAGGGAGTAGGTTGTGGGTGAAGGAGGAAGTAGGTTGTAGGTGGGAGGAGGCAGGTTGTGTGAGGAGGAGTAGGTTGTGGGTGAGGGAGGAAGTAGGTTGTGGGTGAGGGAGGGAGTAGGTTGGGTGAGAGGAGTAGGTTGTGGGTGAGGGAGGAAGTAGGTTGTGGGTGAGGGAGGAAGTAGGTTGTGGGTGAGGGGAGTAGGGGTTGGGTGAGGGAGGAATTTTTGTTGGTGGAGAGTGGGATGGATGGCAGGTGATGGGAAATTGGATGGTTGGCAGGTGATGGGGAGTGGGATGGATGGCAGGTGATGGGAAATTGGATGGTTGGCAGGTGATGGGGAGTGGGATGGATGGCAGGTGATGGGGAATGCTCTTTTCTGTCATATTAAAGCTCCCAGTCATCCTTTTAACTGGTTCTCTGCCAAAACTGTCTATCCTACTTGTTGCCTTCACAGTCGTCGTCTTATTGAACTCTCCCTTATATACAACTTTCCCTGAATGAATCTTAGTCTTGGTTTTGTCTCGGTAGATTCCTTCCTTTCCATTACCTTGTAAAATACTTCAAACTTCAGAACACTCTTGACTTGACATGATTCTTTCTTCTCTTCCTACTTCTTTTCCTTTCCTTTTCTCGATATTTCTTTCATTGTTTCCTTCCTTCTGCCTTGTGTTTTCTATCTTTCAGTCTCACCCCTTCCCCGTGTTTTTATGCCTTCCCCTTCCCCTCTCTTCTGTCAGTGTGACTTGTGAATGATCGAAGACGGACCGAAACATCGCCATAAGCAAGTTATTTGTGTATTATTCCATTATAATTCTTATATTTTCTTTTCTCCTCTTTACTTTTATATAATGGAATTATAAATGTTGTCTGCCAGTCACTATTTATCTTCCACTCTTTCATATATTTATTAAATACAAATACCAACAACTCCAGAAGTATATCTGGAACAATATTGTTCCAGAGTAATAAACTGAACACTGTTCCAGGCTGAGAGACTGATCACTGTTCCAGGCTGAGAGACTGATCACTGTTCCAGGCTGAGAGACTGATCACTGCTCCAGGCTGAGAGACTGATCACTGCTCCAGGCTGAGAGACTGATCACTGATCCAGGCTGAGAGACTGATCACTGCTCCAGGCTGAGAGACTGATCACTGCTCCAGGCTGAGAGACTGATCACTGTTCCAGGCTGAGAGACTGATCACTGTTCCAGGCTGAGAGACTGATCACTGCTCCAGGCTGAGAGACTGATCACTGTTCCAGGCCGAGAGACTGATCACTGCTCCAGGCCGAGAGACTGATCACTGCTCCAGGCTGAGAGACTGATCACTGCTCCAGGCTGAGAGACTGATCACTGATCCAGGCTGAGAGACTGATCACTGCTCCAGGCTGAGAGACTGATCACTGCTCCAGGCTGAGAGACTGATCACTGCCCAGGCTGAGACTGATCACTGCTCCAGGCTGAGGACTGATCACTGCTCCAGGCTGAGAGACTGATCACTGCTCCAGGCTGAGAGACTGATCACTGCTCCAGGCTGAGAGACTGATCACTGCTCCAGGCTGAGAGACTGATCACTGCTCCAGGCTGAGAGACTGATCACTGCTCCAGGCTGAGAGACTGATCACTGCTCCACGTCTCTGCCTCTGACTGAAGAAGCTACTGTGTCGACCATATGTTTCAATCAACAATAAATATACCCAGTTCATGCTCGTGTGTGTTACTGGCGAGAGTAGAGTCACTTTACACGGCAGTAGTCACTTTACACGGCAGTAGAGTCACTTTACACGGCAGTAGAGTCTCTTTACACGGCAGTAGAGTCTCTTTACACGGCAGTAGAGTCTCTTTACACGGCAGTAGATTCTCTTTACACGGCAGTAGAGTCACTTTACACGGCAGTAGAGTCTCTTTACACGGCAGTAGAGTATCTTTACACGGCAGTAGAGTCACTTTACACGGCAGTAGAATCTCTTTACACGGCAGAGTCTCTTTGCTTCTAGTTTTACTTTATACTTTTTTTTATTCTTTATTCTTTTTGTTTTACTTATTAAGCTGATGTTTGACATATGCTTATATATTTGCTTGTTATAGTTGATTTTCTTTGATTCTGAACAGTGCCTGATGATGGCACCATAACTAGTCATGAATAAATAATACTTAAATTAGCTGTGCTGGTATTTATCTTCCTTATAAGACTCTGTTTCCCAAGGAACTCTTCAGTTACTCATGTTTCAATACGACGATGTGGACATCCTGTACACCGTCTCTACAAACATGTGTAAAGCCTTGAATACAAACAGATTAATATCAAATATGATTTAACGTGCTGTTGGAGTGTGACCAAAGTGTTATTTATGAAGTGGTTCAGGAAAACCAGCTAACTGGACTTGAATCCTGACATCTGTATTTCTCATGTATATACATGACATGATGTCAGAAGTGTGGTGTAAGAGGTGTGGAGTAAGAGAGGTTTGGAGTAAGAAGTGTGGAGAAAGAGGTGTGGATTAAGAGGGGTTTAGAGTAAGTGATGTGGATTAAGAGAGGTTTGGAGTAAGAGGTGTGGAGTAAGAGGGGTTTAGAGTAAGAGGTGTGGAGAAAGAGGTGTGGATTAAGAGGGGTTTAGAGTAAGAGGTGTGGATTAAGAGAGGTTTGGAGTAAGAGGTGTGGAGTAAGAGGGGTTTAGAGTAAGAGGTGTGGAGAAAGAGAAGTTTTAAGTAAGAGGTGTGGAATAAGAGGGGTTTAGAGTAAGAGGTGTGGAGAAAGAGAGGTTTGGAGTAAGAGGTGTGGAGTAATAGGTGTGGAATAGGAGGTGTGGTGTGAGAGGTGTGTACCTAGAGTCTCTTCCGGAGGCCACCGCCCCCGCGCCCCGGTCTGAGACCAAGCCTCATGGTTGATCAGGGCCTGATCAACCGGGCTGTTACTGTTGGCCTCACGTAAGCCGATGTACGAACCACAGCCCGGCTGATCAGGTACTGACTTTAGGTGCCTGTCCAGTGCCTTCTTGAAGACAGTCAGGGGTCTATTGGTAATCCCCCTTATGTAAGCTGGGAGGCAGTTGAACAGTCTTGGGCCCCTGACACTTATTGTGTTCTCTCTTATCGTGCTAGTGGCGCCCCTGCTTTTCACTGGGAGGATGTTGCATATCCTGCCGAGTCTTTTGCTTTCATAGGGAGTGATTTTCGTGTGCAAGTTTGGTACTAATCCCTCTAGGACGTTCTAAGTGTATATAATCATGTGTAATGAGAGGTGTGGTGTAAAAGGTGTTCTGTGGCAGGTGTAGTTGGAGAGTTATTGTTTGAGACGAGCAGTGTTAGGTGTTGTTTGAGACGAGCAGTGTTAGGTGTTGTTTGAGACGAGCAGTGTTAGGTGTTGTTTGAGACGAGCAGTGTTAGGTGTTGTTTGAGACGAGCAGTGTTAGGTGTTGTTTGAGACGAGCAGTGTTAGGTGTTGTTTGAGACGAGCAGTGTTAGGTGTTGTTTGAGACGAGCAGTGTTAGGTGTTGTTTGAGACGAGCAGTGTTAGGTGTTGTTTGAGAGATAGGGGTGTAAGAGGGGGAGGTTGAAAGTTTGCTTTAAAGGTTGTAGTTTTTGAAGTGTGGTTATTGCGGTGTGGCTTTTGAGGTGTGGTTAATAAGGTGTGGTTTTTGAGGTGTGATTTTTGAAGTGTGGTTTTTGAGGTGTGAGGACTTGCCTAATATGGGCCGGTTTTCCTGTTACTGTGTTCCTAAATTCTTAAGTGTTATAAGAGGTGTAGTGTGAGAGTTTTGGTGTATGAGGTGTTTCTTGAAAGTTAGGTGTAGAAGTAGTGTAAGGTGTGGTGTCAAAAGTGTAATGTAATGTGCAGTGTAAGAGGTGTTTTGTAGGATTTGCTGTGTAGGTGGTGGTGTGAGTGATGTGTGAGAGGTGTGGTGTGTGAGGTGTAGTATGAGAGGTGTGAGGTGTGGTGTGTGAGGTGTAGTATGAGAGGTGTGAGGTGTGGTGTGTGAGGTGTAGTATGAGAGGTGTGAGGTGGGGTGTGTGAGGTGTAGTATGAGAGGTGTGAGGTGTGGTGTGTGAGGTGCAATGTGAGATGTGTGGTGTGAGAGGTGTGGTGTGAGAGGTGTGGTGTGAGAGGTGTGGTGTGTGAGGTGTAGTGTGAGAGGTGTGGTGTGAGGTGTGGTGTGTGAGGTGTAGTATGAGAGGTGTGAGGTGTAGTATGAGAGGTGTGGTGTGTGAGGTGTAGTATGAGAGGTGTGAGGTGTAGTATGAGAGGTGTGGTGTGTGAGGTGTAGTATGAGAGGTGTGAGGTGGGGTGTGTGAGGTGTAGTATGAGAGGTGTGAGATGTGGTGTGTGAGGTGTAGTGTTAGAGGTGTGAGGTGCGATGTGAGAGGTGTGGTGTGAGAGGTGTGGTGTGTGAGGTGTAGTGTGAGAGGTGGTGTGTGTGGTGTGTGAGTTGTAGTATGAGAGGTGTGAGGTGTAGTATGAGAGGTGTGAGGTGGGGTGTGTGAGGTGTAGTATGAGAGGTGGGGTGTGTGAGGTGTAGTATGAGAGGTGAGGTATGAGGCGTGGTGTCTGAGGTGTAGTGTTAGAGATGTGAGGTGCGATGTGAGAGGTGTGGTGTGTGAGGTGTGGTGTGTGAGGTGTAGTATGAGAGGTGTGAGGTGGGGTGTGTGAGGTGTAGTATGAGAGGTGTGAGGTGGGGTGTGTGAGGTGTAGTATGAGAGGTGAGGTATGAGGTGTGGTGTGTGAGGTGTAGTGTTAGAGGTGTGAGGTGTGGTGTGAGAGGTGTGGTGTGAGAGGTGTGGTGTGTGAGGTGTAGTGTGAGAGGTGTGGTGTGTGAGGTGTGGTGTGGGAGGTGTAGTGTGAGAGGTGTTGAGTGTGAGTTGTAGTGTGAGATGTGTGAGGTGTAGTGTGAGAGGTGTGAGGTGTAGTGTGAGAGGTGTTGAGTGTGAGAGGTGTGAGGTGTAGTGTGATAGGTGTGGTGTGTGAGATGTAGTGTGAGAGGTGTGGTGTGTGAGGTGTAGTGTGTGAGGTGTAGTGTGAGAGGTGTAGTGTGAGAGGTGAGGTGTGAGAGGCGAGGTGTAGTGTGAGAGATGTGGTGTATAAGGTGTAGTGTGAGAGGTGTGGTGTGTGAGGTGTGGTACAGGTGTGAGGTGTGGTGCAGGTGTGAGGTGAAGTGTGAGAGGTGTGGCGCAAGTGTGAGGTGTGGTGTCAGCTAGCCATGACGTCAAGGCGTCACGTCTGAAGAAGACTGGTCACGTTACATACCCTCACGTAACATCTCAGTTGGGAAGACATTTTGTAAGGTGTTATCAAGGAGCATGGTTGAGCAGCGGCGCACACAGCGTGGTAACCTAGTAGTTCTACATGACTTTAACTTGAGTCAAATTGATGGAATTCCTTAACTGGGAATACAGTGGAAAATCAATGTTGTTTTTTAAAGCAGTTTGTTAGAGAACCAACGAAGGGAATATAACAATATTGTTTGTTTAGCTATAAGTATCTGTGTAAGGTATGGTGTATGTTTATATTGTACTTCATATTATGAAACAGAATAAAAAATATTGACTACTACAATGCCATTCACTAACAACTCGTAAGGAAATTTAGCTACGAGAAGCAGAAAAATATATCGTGTAATGAAAGTTTATATTGCATGGGAGTTTGTGATATAAGAAGTGTGGACATACAAAATAGCATATTATGAAATAATGTTTATTGTGTTATTGACTGATTGTTTATGGCCCTTAATCTTAATTAATATCTCCAATGCACCATCCTCTATCAGCCGTTACCTTCACTTTCATACCTTCACAGACAATTTCGCTTACTGACAACTCTGTGACTGTGATTCATCTGAATCTTCAACTTCCAACTGTGACCCCTTGTTGCTGTGTCCCATCTCTGGAGCATCCTGTCTCTGTCCACCATATTGATACCTCTCAGTATTTTATATGTCGTTATCATATCCCTCCTATCTCTCCGGTCCTCCAGTGTCGTCTGGTCAATTTCCCGTAACTTCTCCTCGTAGGACATGCCGCTCAGCTCCGGGTCTAGAGTTGTTGCAAATCTTTGCACATTCTCTAATTTCCTTACGTGCTTGGCTAGGTGGGGGTTCCAACCTGGTGCTGCATACTCCAGTAAAGGCCTAACTTACACGGTGTACAGGATCCTGAACGATTCCTTATTGAGATGTCAGAATGCTGTTCTTAAGTTTGCTAGGCGCCCGTATGCTGCAGCAGTTATTTGGTTGATGTGCGCCTCAGGAGTTGTACCCGGTGTTATACTCACCCCAAGATCCTTTTTCTTGAGTGAGGCTTGTAGTCTCTGGCCCCTTGACTGTACTCCGTCTGCGGTCTTCTTTGCCCTTCCCAATCTTCATGACTTTGGAACCCCGCTCGTCACAGGCGCCCACTCTGACACCTCGCTACGCACCATGACTCGCTGTTGTCTTCCCGACAGGTATTCCCTGATCCATTGCGGTGCCTTCCTTGTCATCCCTGCCTGGTCCTCCAGCTTTTGCACTAATCTCTTGTGTGGAACTGTGCCAAACGCCTTCTTACAGTCCAAGAAAACGCACTCTACCCACCCCTCTCTCTCTTGTCTTACTGCTGTCACCCTGTCATAGAACTCCAGGATTTCCCTCCCTGAAACCGTGCTGGATGTCGTTCATAAGCTCATTACTTTCTAGGTGATCCATCACTCTTCTCCTGATAATGTTCTCCATAATTTTGCATACTATACATGTCAATGACACTGGTCTGTTACTGAATGCCGCTCCTTCTGTCTCCTTTCTTAAAAAATAAGACTAAATTTACTGTCTTTTATACCTCAGTGAGTTGCCATGTTTCGATAAATTAATCGATGATTGTTGTTAGCGGAACACCGTGCTTCTGCTCCCTCTCTCAGGACCCAGTTCACCTAGCAATTTCTTCTCCTTTTCGGTTGTGTCCGGCACTTACTGGTGTTCCCTGCTGCGCCGGTTTGCTGGAAGCCTTTTTATCTTCGTTGTGAATACCTCCTTAATTAAATCTTATGCTGAGCTCTTCACATACTTCCTGGTTGTTGCTTGTGACCTCCCCTCCTTCCTTCCTGTCTGATTATCTGGACCTTGACTGTTGTTTTCCTCCTGATGTGGCTGTATAACATTTTTGGTATGTGATGGTATGTCATATTTTTTTTTTTTTTTGTGTGTGTGTTTATGTATGCTTTCTTCTATGTACTCACCTGTGAATGGTTGCAGAGGTCGAGTCTTAGCTCCTAGCCACGTCTCTCAACTTGTCATTTGACAGTTTTTCTGCCTCCTACCCTTGTAGACCCTCCCTGTACTTTTAACTTGGTTCTTGCCAAATTCACTCCCCCCTAGCCTCATGTACCCTATGGTACCTGTTTTTAAAATTATGTATGGAACCTGCCTCCACCACTTCTTCATCAAGATCGTTCCTCTTCCCGATCACTCTGAGACTGATGAAATACTTCCTGATAGTCCTGTGGTTCATCAGTAACTTTACCTTCCAGTTGTGTCCCCGAGTTCCTGGTTCTCTCCTCTCACACAGCCAGTCGCTCTCCACTCTATCAATTTCTCTGAGTATCTTTTGTGTTGTTGTAATGTCTCACCCAGTTCTTCTATTAGGATTCTAAGATGTTACTGTGTCTGACTCAGCAAGATCTAGGAATCATGATGCAGAGAACTCTACTTCTCGAACACTTGCCAAATCTGTCGGCATGAAAGAAACACGCATATCTCTGAAAGTTTTACTGAAGTTAACAAAATGTGCAGAGCAGAGCTGGAATATACGCAGTGACTTAAGAGTGATAAGCAGATCCTTGATCTGCAACTTGTGTACTATTACAAGCACAGGGGTAGATATATGGCCTGCACACCTTACCGTAAGACGATGACCACTTAGAAACGAGCAAAAATACAGCAGAGAATAAATTAATGTATTTCCTTTACCAAAAATAAGCTGGTATTTACAACATTTATAGCCTATGTACAGAATTTACAATTATGTACAATGAGGCAAATGCAAGCACACGAACAGGTGAATCGTGGCGACCAGCAAAAAGGCAAGTCTGCCAAAGCTGCTTCAGGAGCGTCCCACGTCGCTTTACAGCTTTGGTGGGCTTCCTTATTATTGGCTGGTTGAACCAAGGTACTGGTATAACGACGTGGCCCCTGATCGTTAAACCCTTAGTTCCTGGTTCACCGGTCGGGAGGCATGCTGATATGGGCGTGTGACACCCCAACCCCAAAAGGGCTCTAATAGCCACTACCAGGCATTCTCCATAGGTAGTGTGCCACCATGGCACGAAATACTAATAGAACCGCCGTTCCTCTTAACCATGCAGCTCATTAGGTAGAGTTCAGCTAAAAAGACTTCCAAGTCAGACACAACCGTAGAGCGAGACAGCAGAGAGTAGGGCTAGCGTAGGTTCAAGACTTGCGGTCGGAGCAAGTGTCCCCTCGCTAAAAAAAAACTTATGGTCAGATTAACTCAAATTTTACTTTATGAACAGGAAGGGAAAAAAAGAGCTTACTACCCATGTTGCTCCTAACACATACTAACAAATCAAGTTCTGGAAAGGGAGTCAACCCTTATGGTGACAGCTGTAAGGCCCATCTCATCTGACGTATGTTCTTGTTCTTCATTGTGATGTTATGGATAGAAACACATCGAAATGCTCCAGCGCAAGTACCAAGGCCAGGGCATGCTGATAGGCCTGGTATTTGGCTGAGTTGGTAAATTAGACACATATGCAACACTTGGGTATCTTTGTTGAGGAAACGTTTCGCCACACAGTGGCTTCATCAGTCCATACAAAGGAGAATCGTGAAGAACAGGAGGAGTTTGAGGTGGTCAGTCCCTCAACCTGAGTCGATGTTGCCAGTCCATCATTCTTGAATTGAATACAGCATATCTGCGAAGAGGGAGCTTATATACCGTAGGCAGGAGAGGTGCAGCAGTTGTAGGAGGTGTCACATTTGACCAATGTGGAAGTAGGTCATGGGAATTCTTCGCTTGCCTAACCCGCGTTTTGTTCCCACATATCAGAAACTATAACTATATCGACCAGATAAACCACTGTGCCTTCAACTCATTTAATAGCCTGATGGATCAAATTTTGGAATGTTGCAGGCGAGTTCCGCATTCCGAATGAGGTCACAGTATATTGATATTGACCTCCTGGAATTATGAAGGCAGAAATCTCCTTAAGTTTATCTATTAACGGTACCTGGTAGTAACCTTTAAGGAAATCAAATTTAGAAACACAAGGGGTCTTACCCACAATGTCCACTATATCGTCCATACATGGAAGAGGGTAAACATCTGGTATTGTGACCTCATCCACCTTAAGGTAGTTGGTACACATTCAGAATCCTCCATCAAGTTTTTTAAAAAGGATGTATGGTGAAGCCCGCGGGCTGGGCGATTCTTCCACCAATCCATGTTCAAACAGAAATGCTTCCTCCTGCTGAAGTAGCCTCTGTTTTTCAGGATTAGCTCTGTAGGGAGAAAGTTTAATAGGTTTAGCAGTTCCTACCTCCACACCGTGATATCCCAGTTTGCACTTTTTCGGAACATCCTAAAATATATCGGGATAGGTTTGCAGAAGAGTAGAGTTTCTAGTTGGTCTTCTGCAAGTCCTGACATTATGGAGTGAGGATCCTGGAGGATGGACGAGTTAGGGAGATGATCTGAAACTCCGGAATTGTGTACAGGAAATCAGGGTCGTCTACAGGGTCAAGGATAGACGACAAAGTCATTACTGGGACTTTAGGTTGTTCAAAGAAGAGTTGTAAACTTTACCCGCACTAGGTTTATCAAGAGGTGCTACCACGTAGTTTAAATCAGAATTTTTCTTTATTACCTTCATTGGTCCCCTAAACCGTGTTTTCAAGGTGTGACCAATTACAGGTTCCTGGACCAACACCTTGTCTCCAGGGATAAAGGAGCAAAATTTAGTAATTTTGACATATCTCTGTTTCATGTAGTTTTGAGATTTAAATATGGCTTTGGCCAGCCGACGGGACACGTGCAATCTCGATAAAGGATCGTAGGGAGTTTTACAGGCATCTTTTCCTGTTCATCCTTCGTTGAACACGTGTAGGGGCCTCGCACATTGTGCCCAAAAATCAGCTCAGAGGAACTGTACCCCGTTGATTCCTGTACAGTTTCTCGTATTCCAAACAGCAACAGAGGAAGCGACTCATCCCAGTCTGTAGGAAAATGCATGTTTGGTGAAACCGTTCCAAGGCGCCTTGGGACTAAAGATGACAAGCTGTGGACAGTTTTTGCTTAATTCGTAGCCTAGATAAAGCATTTGTGAATGATTTTGCTGCAAAATTAGTGCCCTGGTCACTCTCGACTGATTGGGGAATGCTTAATGAAGGCTTTAAGAACGGCCTTGGTGTTTATACTACGCATAGTAACTACATCAGGATACCTAGCAGTTTTATCCAAAATGGTAAACAGATATTGGTTACCTGACTTGGCTTTTGGTAATGGTCCCACAAAGTCGGTAATTAATTCCGCAAGTGGCTCTCCATCAGTAGGAATGGGATGAAGTGGTGCCGGTGTAACATAGTGCCCTGGCACACCCACTTGCTGACACTCACAACAGCAACGGATGTAACCTCACACATCTCTTCTTATACCTAGCGAATAAAAGTGTTTTAACATCCTTTAAAGATTTTAATGCCAAATGTCCTCCTATTTTCAGGATCTGAGTTCTGTACGTCTTAGGAACTACCAGTCTATCAAACTTTAAACTTTCCCCTACCTCCTTACCAGTTTCTGAACACACTAGCAGGTTGTATTTAATTTCTTATTTAACTGGATAATAAGGATTGGATTCGCCCATGGCAGCTTTAAAAGCGGAGGCTAACGAAAGATCCTTTTTTACTCTTCCCGAAAGGAAGGACATGGAAACAGAAACGTCCGGAGTAGGAAAGCTTGATCAGGGACTTTTCACTAGATTTACGAGGCCCTGGCCAGTTTTCCTCGTAAAATAAATTGAGCCCAAGATGTCAGTCTTGCAGGGATAGGTCAGCATTCTTTTTAGACATTTCTTTGGACATTGCCCGAGTTATGGCTAACATCGGAGAAGAGTTTTTGGTGGTTATTATGGCCTCGGGACAGTAACTAGAATTTAGAATAAATTCATTGGGAATCTCCCAGACATGCCTACGGTTAAATACCCAGTGTCAAACTGACTTTCTATAAAAATGTATGTAAAAAATTTTCACTTTTGTCGTGTTCCTGGGTAATAAGTATCATTTCCAATTATATGCAACTAAACAAAATTTAAAAAAAAACAATTTTGATTCCGTAACTTTGGTTTTGTGGTCAGGACACTTCTGGAACACTTTCAAGAAAGACTGATGTAAAACTATTTTGTTCTAGGGTTTTGCTTGACAAATATAAAAACAGGGCCTCACAAACCAGCATTCAGTTCAGCTCTGGCTGCCTGAGAAGACACATCAGATGAAGTGAAATGGCATCAAGAGGTTGCAATCATTCTCCAGATGCATTCTGCTACATATGTTGTCAATTCATTAAGACAAGAGCAAAGAAGTTCTCTGTAACAGCATCTAGTTTAATGTGTGAAGCTACAAAGCATATATTGACATGCCAGTTGGGGACCAAGACAAGACCTGGGCCCCTCATGTTGCTTGTGACCATTGTAAGAAAACATTGGAAGGTAATTTTTTTTAAATGAAATATATGTAACAGAAACTAATTCTTTTTTTTTTTTTTTTTTACAGGATGAAAGAGGAGAAAAAAAGAGCAATGAAGTTTGCTGTTGCTG
>WNWK01013530.1:0-54955 GCA_009830355.1 Cherax destructor
CGTATCGAAAGGGCCAGTCGGGTCCCTGGTACCTGAAGCAGGTGACGAACCAGCACCAGCAAGAGGTACAGGGGCATGAGAGGTGTCCAAAGAGTCATCCGTTAACGAGGCAGGGTCAGTACTGGGTGCAGTATCAGGAAGGGGCCCGGGGTAGTGGGTTCATGGATTGGGTCAGCCATGGTTAGTTACTTTCTTTTTATTTTTAAGAAAAAAAAAGAAAGAAGAAAATAAAATAAAAATAAAAAAAAGAATAAAAAAAAAGGAGGGAAAGTGGAGGAATAGCTCCTAGGAGGAATGAAAGTAAGCGTAAATCCCCCTCCGTGCCCAAGAGGACCTCAACACCGCAAGTGGTGCAGATGCAGCATGGAACCCGTGCCATACCCTACCCTTCATGCCAGTAAACCAGCAATCCGGGATAGCAACCTCACATCCACTGAGCCATCTCGGCGGACAAAAGAGAGGGCGGCCGGATATCCGCCACAAAGCATACCGCCTTCATCCACCACCCCCGGAATCCGAAAGGTGGCCTCCAGAGATACACCCGTCGCCCGAAAGATACCCAAGGCCACCCCCCGGGTGACCGGAGAGGGATCGGGACATCCCCAGGCGATCCAGATTCCACGGCAAACTACACCACCGCCAAGGACCTCAACGGAATGGGATGGACCACGATACCCTTCCCCCTACCTAGGAACTAGAATGCCTGAGGAGAGAAGCTCCCAGGGTAAAACTGGGAAGGAAATAAGGGAGGGATGGGGAGGAGGAGGAAAGGGAAAAGGGAGGATGGGGAAGATGGGAAAAAGGGAGGGGGGATTGGGGGGTAATTAGGTTCGGTTGAGGAAGAAGACCAAGAGGTCCAATTCCTCAGACCGATAGCCTCTTCACCACGACAAGGAGCCCATCTTAAAGAGGGGCAGGTTCAAGAACCTGGGTTGTGAGGGATGGCAGGATCAAGCACCTGGGATGTAGAGGATGGCAGGCTCAAACACCTGGGATGTGAGAGATGGCAGGTTCAAGAACCTGGGGTGTTAGAGATGGCAGGTTCAAGCACCTGGGATGTATAGGATGGCAGGCTCAAGCACCTGGGATATGAAAGATGAGAGGTTCAACAACACAGAGTTTTGCATGCGTCTGCCAGGAATTATAGGCTATTGTAAACAGTGATTCCTTTAAAGATCGAACTAGAAGAAGTTGGAAATATTAAAAAATGAGACATAATTTGCACAACTTTCATGCACATAACACAGTTCACTGTGTACTGTGTCACTTGGATCGTCACTGACTTTGATTTTTAATAGAAATAACCTAAGGAGATTCTTTAACTGGTTGCCTGAACTTTTTCTTCCTCTAAATTTTATATTTTTTTTCACTGATTACTCGAGAAGGAATCTTCCGATTGGCTTCAAATTTTCAACGCTGGTGTACGGAAGGGGGATCGAGGACGTAAGTAGTGAATTCATGCAATATTAGAGTGCACAGTTGAAGTTCGTGGGTCTATGAGGGTGGGTGCAGGAAGGAAGAGGAGCAGTTGATGGAATAATGAGGTGAAAGTGAGTAAGGGAGAAATGTGTTATGGTACGAGATGTTTTTACTATGTAGAAGTTATATACGAGAAGAGAAAGCGGAGTATACAGAGAGTGAAAGAAAGATCAAACGAGTTGTGAGGGAGTGCCAAAAGAGAGCCAGTAAAGGAGTGGGTGAGGTTTTATCAACAAATTTTGCTGAGAATAAGGAAAACTTTCAGAGCCTTAAGTTGAGAAAATAAAGGGAACAAATGGGTTTAACAGTTAAAAACAAAAGTGAGGCGTTATTAGATAGTTAGGTAGTGTGTGACAAGGTCAAATGTTTGCTCTTGTAACTACATCCTCAGTGACTTGTCGACTTTTAGTTTGGTAACTACCCACTCAGTGATTAAAAGTCAAGTCTCAGGTCTGGTAATTTTATTTTCAATGACTTTTGGTCAAGTCTCTTCTCTGGTATCTATACAATTCAGTTATCAATGAAAATACTCATCAAAGTTTATTCCGTAATTAAAATAGAGGAAATTAAGAGAAAATAACCAAATGTTTGAAACATTGAAGTAGTTTTTACACCTCTCTAGTACAGTGTGGTGGTATGGGTCCACGCTTCAGTGTGGTGGTGGAATGAGTCCACACTACAGTGTGGTGGTGGAATGAGTCCACACTGCAGTGTGGTGGTGGAATAAGTCCACACTACAGTATGGTGGTGGTATAAGTCCACACTACAGAGTGGTGGTGGTATGAGTCGACACTACAGTGTGGTGGTGGTATGAGTCGACACTACAGTGTGGTGGTAGAATGAGTCCACACTACAGTGTGGTGGTGGTATAAGTCCACACTGCAGTGTGTTGTAATGAGTCCACACTACAGTTTGGTGGTGGAATGAGTCCACACTACAGTGTGGTGGTGGTGGTATGAGTCCACACTACAGTGTGGTGGTGGTGGTATGAGTCCACACTACAAGAAGTCCTGAGAAATCAATAATATTCATTAATATTATCCTTGAGTTCTTCCTGCCTCAAAATTTACATCATGACGGAAAAGGTGCAGAGTTGACATTGTATTTAATAGAAGTATAATGATCACCATCTGTTTATTACTGATGTTCCAGCAAATCATATACAGTGTTAATTATGTTATTAACATGCTCTCTGAACGACGGTTATTAAGGCTGTTAACAACTTAGTCACCAGAAAAAAACACCAACTTTAGGTAGACTATATTCACTTAAAGGAAAGTCTCTAACAGCTGGTGAAGATTCCTGACTCAAGGAATTGGTGTAACTCTCATAATATATATATATATATATATATATATATATATATATATATATATATATATATATATATATATATATTTATATATATATGGTAAACTGTACACATGCAGGGATTATACAGTCTGGAGAATGGAAGTAGTCATGTTTGACTGATGAAAAATAAAGTAACTTTAATTGCTTAGATCAAGCTCTTTTCAATTCTTAATAGCATCAATAAACTTTTTTTAAGTCTCCTTATTATAATATTTGCAATAAAATACCGGAGGTGACAAAATAACATGATACAGTGACACGGTGGTGTTGATGACAGTGTTGACATGATGGTATTGGTGGCAGTGTTGACACGATGGTGATGGTGGCAGTGTTGACATGATGGTATTGGTGGCATTGTTGACACGATGGTGATGGTGGCAGTGTTGACACGATGGTGTTGGAAGTTGACACGATGGTGATGGTGGCAGTGTTGACACGATGGTGTTGGTGGCAGTCCTGACACGATGGTGGTGATGGCAGTATTGACACGATGATGTGGTGGCAGTGTTGACACGATGGTGTTGGTGGCAGTCCTGACACGATGGTGTTGGTGGCAGTGTTGACACGATGGCGTTGGTGGCAGTGTTGACGCGATGGTGTTGGTTGGTATTTGCACGATGGTGGTGATGGCAGTATTGACACGATGGTGTTGGTGGCAGTGTTGACACGATGGTGTTGGTGGCAGTCCTGACACGATGACGTTGGTAGCAGTGTTGACACGATGGTGTTGGTGGCAGTCCTGACACGATGGTGTTGGTGGCAGTGTTGACACGATGGTGTTGGTGGCAGTGTTGACACGATGGTGGTGGTGGCAGTATTGACACGATAGTGTTGGTGGCAGTGTTGACACGATGGTGTTGGTGACAGTCCTGACACGATGGCGTTGGTGGCAGTGTTGACACGATGGTGTTGGTGGCAGTCCTGACACGATGGTGTTGGTGGCAGTGTTGACACGATGGTGTTGGTGGCAGTGTTGACACGATGACGTTGGTGGCAGTGTTGACACGATGGCGTTGGTGGCAGTGTTGACACGATGGTGTTGGTGGCAGTCCTGACACGATGGTGTTGGTGGCAGTGTTGACACGATGGTGTTGGTGGCAGTCCTGACACGATGGTATTGGTGGCAGTTGTATGGGAGTTTATAAAGACAGTGAGGATGCAATAACTGCTTGTAGATGACTAAAATTATAGTGAAGTAGGAGCCTATAACATCGGGTGATGATACAGTATTCAAAGAGAAGATACACGGGACATAGCAGTGTATAAGGCTCCATACTGTCACTTCAACTTCACAATGTTTCAGACTATGGAACAATACTCTTCTCCAGGCTGAGGGACTGACCACCTCAAAACTACGTCTTCAAGATTGAGGGACTGAGCACCTCAAAACTACGTCTTCAAGACTGAGGGACTGAGCACCTCAAAACTACGTCTTCAAGACTGATGGACTGATTACATCGTCTCCACATCTCTTCTGCTTCTAGCAACTTTTTTGTACTCGGCTGAAGAAGCCTACTGTGTAGGCGAAACGTTTCTAAATAAAGATACCTAAGTGTTGCACATGTGTCGTAACTAACATACACGGGCCATGCAGAAAATAGTTCTGGCTATGTATATTGGGAAGCACTGGTATGGTAATAGAGTTGTAGATGAGTGGAATAAACTTCCGAGTAACGTCATTGAAGCTAAAACGTTGTGCAGTTATAAAAATAAGTTTGACAAATACATGAGTGTGTGTGGGTGGGTGTGAGTTGGGAATGACCAGTTTGGGCCAGTAGGCCTGCTGCAGTGTTCCTTCTTGAGCGGGTGTGACTTGAACCTGCCTAGTATTGGGCCAGAGGGCCTGCTGCAGTACTCCTTCTTTCTTATGTTCTTATGGTGGAGAATTAGTGCGCTAAACGGTGACGCAGAGAGGGCTCTTCTGCAAGAGACAGTCCTCGTCAGTCATATAGAAGTAGTGTTGGTAGGAGAGGGATGCGCAGTAGCCCATTTCGTTGTGCTCGGGAGCCTGACGGTAGTGGTAGCAGGTAGCTCTGTTAGCAGCGCGTGTCGTCTGCGCCGCCGTCGTTAAGTTACGTGTCTGGCACTCCTCGTATTGTCTGTTGGGATTAAACCTTGTTACTGTATTTCTGGTTAATTGGTAGAGGGGCGTTATAAGTAGGTGGAGACATTGTTGGAGAACGAAGGAGACTTTGCCTGCTAGAAATTCTCTGTAAAACTATATTTTTTTTTAAATAGTTCAGTTTTACAGGCTAAAAGCTGTTTTCCTACCTCAGCTCATTTCAAAGCCCAGCCCTATCTGAGGTATACTACCATTCCTCCAGGATGCGACCCACAACAGTCGACTAACACCCAGGTACCTAATTACTGCAAGGTGAACATGGGAAGCAGGTGTAAGGAAACATGTCCAACGTTTCCACCCGGCCGGGATTCTTCAGGCACAACTAAATCTCACCCATTTCTGTATCATACTGAAATAAATATTATCTGAAATATTACTGAAATAAAATAATCTTATTATTACTTGTTAGTGAGTGGAGGAGACCTTGTTAGTGGGTGGAGGAGACCTAGTTAGTGGGTGGAGGACACCTAGTTAGTGGGTGGAGGAGACCTTGTTTACGTCTCACTCGTTGTGAAGAACTTTTTGGTAGGAGACATTATAACTTACTCACAGTGAAGAACTTGTTAGTGGATTAAGGAACATTGTTAATGAATTAATGATGGTAAAGAACCTGTTTAGTGGGTGAAGAGATATTGGTAACGGATAGAATAAACCTTGATAACGTTCTACTAATTGCGATGATATTTTTAATTAATGGCACAGTAAACAAACCAATACCTTGACTGCCCACTAAGAAGATTTTATCAGTATAGTAGCAGAGATAAGGGTTTCAAGCACAATGACAGCAGAAAAGCAAGACTAGCATAATGAATGCTAGTCTTGCTAGCACTGTGATGGCCCAGAAGGAAAAAAACAAGTACTATGATGGCCCGTAGGGAAAATCTACTATTGTGATAGCCCTGTAGGGAAAACCTAGCATTATGATGGGCCAGTAGGAAAAAGCCTACTAGGGAAAATTTACCATTGTGATGGCCCAGTTTGGAAAAATCCTAGCACTGTGATGGCCTAGTAGGGGAAACACCTAGCACTGTAGTGGCCCTATATGATAGACATGTAGGGGAAAACCTTTTAGTGTGCTAGTGCTGTAGGGAAAATGTAACACTATAATGGCCCTGTTGTGTAAAATTAGGACTATAATGCTCATTTAAGGATATCTTAGCACTACGATACCTAATTTCAAGAATCAACTCACATAAACTTACCTAACAGCCCAGTATGGGGAACCTAACACCATGGGTACTTCATCTATCCACGTCCATCCATCTCTCTTCTCCATCTGTCTACCACCCACCCAGAAGTCCGTCGTCAACTCTGTAATATCAAATATTATCTATAGTTTATAATAGACAAAACGTGATTTTAAGTAAATACAAAGTGATTTATAATCAAAACAGTGCAATGTAATATATATATATATATATATATATATATATATATATATATATATATATATATATATATATATATATATATATATATATATGTAGATGAGTGTTTATACATTGATAGTTATCTCGCAATGAATGTTCACTTACTTTTTTTTTACTTTAATCAATATTTTAGGACTCAAAATAAGCTTAACTGGTTGTGAACAGGATACATGGCAGCCTTAATGACCCTTTGTGTAGTTGATAGGCTTCGAACGCAATTAACCAACAAACCAATATATACAGAGTGATTTAAAATCCACGTAGCGTTATTGAAAATATATACAACCAATAAAATATATATGTCGTTCCGAATAGGTAAAATTGGTCAATAAACAAGAACTCATTTAAAGTTAAGTCCTTTCTAAAATTTCCTCTTATACGTTTAAAGATATATTTTTCATTTATGTTAATGTAAAAATTAATATTTTTTTATCAAAAGAACGTAAGAAAACTTACCTAACCTTATTATAACAAGCGCAATTCAATTTAGCCTAATGAAACTAAATATAAACCATACCACGGGTGGGGTTTGCAATCGTGTCATTACGATTTCGTGAGTCAAAACTAAATATATTTTAGATAAGTTTACAATAATTTAATAATAAACAAACACAATGAAATATTTTTTTTTCGTTAGGTACAGAATGATGCCACTGTGTTGATAAATGGTGCTTTTCAATTCCTTTCATTGCCTTTAGTGTGAAACTACCAATATTTTCGTCTCTCGGTACTTCTAATGACTAAGCTCTCGTTACCAATATAACAGGATGCGTTAAGCGCCAACTGAGTTCCTTTAGATGGTGCAAGTAGAACATTCACCTTTATGGACGCCCACTCAAGTAATGATAATGTTTTCTACTACTGCCCCATTATAAATGTTTTTGTTCTGTAAATTTTTTTTTTTTAAACTACAGTGGTGAAGCTCTGACCACAAACACCACAACCCCATTGTACACCTCTGTAAACTTTGGAATTCCGCCCTCAGAATGAGACTGAGGAGCATAATTAAAAAAACAAAACAAGAAGGTGAGAAATTAGTTGTATAATTCGTTGAAAAGTGATTAGGAGAAAGAGTGTTTGACCCGAAAGATTGGATCTCTTTCCATTGGATCATACGTGATTACTTCAAATTCTCGGTTTTGATCCTTGGGGGTTTAACATTTTTCCATGTTGATAAGTAAGACACATGTGCAACAGTTAGGTATCTTTATTCCGAAACGTTTCGCCTACACAGTAGGCTTCTTCAGTCGAATACAGAGGAGTTAGCAGAAGAGATGTGAAGACGTAGTTTAGTTCCATATTCTGGAACAATGTTCCAGACTATGTAACAAAACTCTTCTCCAGGCTGAGGGACTGACCACCTCAAAACTACGTCTTCAAGGCTGATGGACTGATGACATCGTCTTCACGTCTCTACTGCCGCTGCAAACTCCTCTGTGTGGTAAATTGTTTTGAAAACCGACAAGTTGAAGATTGAGACACTTATTCAGCATATGGGCATCTATATTAAGGAAACGTTTCTCCACACAGTGGCTTCATCAGTCCAATACAAAGCAGAAAGGTGTAAGGAGAGGAGGAGTTTGAGGTAATCAGTCCCTCAGCCTGGAATAGATTTGTTCAGTCCATCACTCTTGTAGAAAGTACAGCATATGGTCGGAGAAGTGGCTTATATACTGTAGTCAGGTGAGTCGACGCAGGAGGAGACGGGATCACATCTGTCAGACACTGCAACATCATGGGATCTTGATACAAGAACTTCTTCAATACTTGTCCAACCTTTGTGTGAAGACCTATTTATACTAGTGGATGGTACCTGTGTGATTCTGCCTCCTCCTGCTTCCACTCACCTGACAACAGTATATAAGCCACTTTTCCGGCCATATGCTGTACTTTCTGCAAGAATGATGGACTGAACATATCGATTCCAGGCTGAGGGACTGATTACCTCAAATTCCTCCTCTCCTTATCTCCTTTCTGCTTTGTTTTGGACTGATGAAGCTACTACGTGGTGAAACGTTTCCTTAATATAGATTCCCATATGTTGCATAAGTATCTCAATCTTCAAACTCCTCTGTACCCGACTGAAGAAGCCTACTGTTTAGGCGAAACGTTTCGGAATACCTAACTGTTGCACATGTGTCTTATCAACATGTCAGTATTGTATTCCATTTTCATGTTCATTTTCGCATGTATTTGAGATATATTTGTACTCTGGTTGGTGAATTTGTATAGCCGTGGTCTTGACATTGCAAAGCTGTTTTGGTCCATTGCAGTTCTTGTACAATCTATTATCAATTTTAGTAGTGAAATGGCAAACAGTCTTAAAATCACCATATTTCTTTAATCCCTTTACAGAGCAGGCAACACTTTTGTGCTGACAACAACTCAAATGGTTAAATGAGATGTTTGTGGAAACCATATAAATATGTTCCAGATTGCTTCACAGCCACCATGAGCATAAGCTTATTTCTAACAGAAATTTGTGATGCCTCGAAGTATGGTAAATACTGTGCTGTGGAATCAAGATGCTCCTAACTAGAGCAAGATTTTTGGGAGCAGCGTCGTCTGTGATGTTGCCATCCTATCACGAATCACATTGGTTGGGAAACTAGAATGTAAACAGTTTGAGTGGATCCATTTACCGGGCAGGCATCACAAAAGTGATGCTTGAAGGTATGTTAAAATATGACACCACGAAATGTAAGAGCGCAGCTGAAACAAATTTCTATTATTCTTAATAAGTCCTTATTAAATAATGAAGGTAAAATATAAATAGTGGTCTTTTATTTAACATTTTAAAAAAGTTTTTTAGAATATTCACTTACTTTACCTGGCGGGTATAACTTTTCGGCATCACTTTTACCGATAATTTTTTTTGGAAAATAAAAAAAATGTAAGAGTAAATTAAAAAGGAAAAACTTTAAGCCTAAGCTATAAGAGTTTTGAAATCTACTGATTTCGAAACTTACCCTGTTAACTACCGAATGAAAACTGTGGAATAATATAAACCAAAAGCTATTACGGGAATCACAGATCCGTAGTTTCGTAAGCTAATGCAAGTAAAGTCGAGCCTCAATATCAGAAATATAATTACAATCATGGGAGAAGAGCTAAACTCATAGGGGCTACACAGTGCCTGGAGGAATGAGTGGCAATCAGGTTCGAGGCAAGGAGGAAAAAACCCGGTGTATTTCACTTGGATCAGGAGCCTCTTAGTGGCATCAAGGAACTTCCCTTAAGGGGTCAGTATCATAATATAATGTTTATACAATTACGACTCAATATGAGAAGTTAATACGGGTGGCATAAAGCTAGAATTTCTAAAACTATTCCTAATAACATAATTACATATATATCGATTACTGATAAAGTAAAACTTAAATATCAGAAACTAAAACACAGGTAGTGTAAAGCCTGAATGGCACAAGTAATAAGGGGATACTGACGGTTGTGCTGGAGATGTTGGATGACAGTGGAGAAGTGGCTGACGCTCTTGAAGGTTAGGAGGTCACCGTTGATCACCTTGCAGAAGGCCCGCGCCTCCCCCCAGCTCACCTGCGCAAAAAACCTTTGATCAACTTATTGAAACGGAGAGTTAGTGATTTCTGGGTAGCCCTCCAAATAAGCCAATCAATGTGATTTGTTTCCATGTAGTTCTATGACCTTCACCAAAATGCAACGTACAATAGATTAACATACTAATACCAGTTTACTGCTAAGAGAATAAAGCCAACATTGTAAGAAAATTCAACAAAGCCTTAATTCGTCTATTAATAGAACCCAGGTTCTTCTGGTATGATAAAAATGAACCATTATTTCTTTGAAAGAGTTCTTTCCTGGTGTGATACTACATATATTTCTGACAAATATCATCAAATATCTACTAAAAGTGGTTATTTAATGAACAGTTTATATGTAGTGCCTTGTATATCACCAGAGGATCACATCAGCCGAATAACCTCTGATATATATATATATATATATATATATATATATATATATATATATATATATATATATATATATATATATATATAATACATATATATATAATATATAATATATATATATATATATATATATATATATATATATATATATATATATATATATATATATATCAGAGGTTATTCGGCTGATGTGATCCTCTGGTGATATACAAGGCACTACGCTCCTTCCTAGGTCTTTCTCTTCTAGTGACGTCTGAAGCCTTTATAACAAGAGTCTATACTCCGTGTCCAGTCGTCTTGTCTTTTCTCAATTTTCATTACCCATCATTTACTGGGCAAAATTCAAACAACCACTAATCTGACCAATGTTGCAGTTTGCCCATATCCATACCTGTCCATCTGTTTTTATTCTCCACGTTTGTTTTACATTATCAGTAAATACGGATACATCTGACTCAGTTCCATCTGCAAAGTCATTCATATAAACCAGAAACAGTTCTGGTGTTAATACAGATCTACGGAACCCAGCTGATATATGTACTCACCTATTTGTACTCACCTATTTGTAGTTGCAGGAGTCGATTCACAACTCCTGGCCCTGACTCTTTACTGGTTGCCATTATGCTCACTCTTTCACTGATCCATGAGCTTCATCGAACCTCTTCTTACAGCTTTGTATGGATCTTGCCTCCACTGCATCGCTGCCCAGATTGTTGCACTTCCTGACATCTCTTTGACTAAAAAAAATCTTCTTAACATCCGTGTGATTCATCTGAATTTTCAACATCCAGTTATGACCCCTTGTTGCTGTGACCCATCTCTGAAACATTAGGTTCCTATCCACCTTGTCAATTCCTCTCGATATTTTATATGTTGTTATCGTGTTCCCCACATCCCTTCTGTCCTCCAGTGTCGTGAATTTTCTTAACCTCTCCTCATAGGTCATACCTTTTAGCTCCGAGACAAGTCTTGTTGAAAACCTTTGCACTTTCTCTGATTTGTTGACGTGCTTGACCAGGTGTGAATTCCATACTGGTGTTGCATACTCCAATATGCGCCTGACATAAACAGTGTATAGTGTTCTGAATACCTCCTCACTTAGTTGTCGAAACGCAATTCTTAGGTTTGCCAGGCGCCCATATGCTGTTGCAGTTATTTTGTTGATGAGCGTCTCAGGAGATATGTCGGTATAATATTCACCCCAAGATCCATTTCCTTGAATGTGGTTTGAAGTCTTTGGCCCCCTAGCATGTAATCCGTCTGCGGTTTTCTTTGACCTTCACCAATCTTCATGACCTTGCACTTGCTGGGGTTAAACTTCAGCCAGTCCGGATCCCTTTGTAGTATAATATCTTGTCCCAATTTTTCTTGAATTCTCCACATTAGCTTCACATCGTCTGTAAACAGGGACACTTATGAATCTATCTATTCTGCATGTCATTCACATATACCAGAAACACCACCGGCCCTAGGATTGACCCTTGTGGAACCCCTTTCGTCACATGCGCCCACTCTGACACCTCGTCACGTACCATCACTCGTTGTTTTCTTTCTGTTGGGTATTTCCTGACCCATCGCAGTGCCTTTCCTGTTAGTTGTGCCTGTTATTCCTTTTGCACTATTTTTTTGTGCAGAACTGCGTCGACAGCCTTCCTACAGTTCAAGAAAATGAAGTTTACCCCTCCTCCTCCTCCCTCCCTCCCTCTCTCTCTCTCTCTCTCTCTCTCTCTCTCTCTCTCTCTCTCTCTCTCTCTCTCTCTCTCTCTCTCTCTCTCTCTCTCTCTCTCTCTCTCTCCTGTCTTATTTCACCTTGTTGTAAAACTCCAGTATGTTTGTGACAGGATTTACCCTTCTCCGAAACCGTGTTGCTTATCATGTATAATAATAATAATAAGAATAATACTTTATTGAGACATGGTACAATGATACATGGTAGACTTAGTTATACATAGTTATTACATAGTTATTACATAGTTATTAATGAGATGTACATGCCAAAAGCCCCTAATATGCTGTGCATTGCGGGCACCACTCTTCTCCTGATAAGCTTCTCCATGACTCTGCATACTATAAATGTTAGTGACACTGATCTGTACTTTAATGAATAACCCCTGTGGTTTAGCGCTTCTATTTGATTATAATAATAATAATGTACTTTAATGCTGCTTGTCTGTCTCCTTTCTTAAAATTGGGACTACTTTTGCTGTCTTACATACCTCAGGTGGTTGCCCTATTATGAAAAATGTGTTGGAGATTGTTGTTAGTAGCACACACAGTGCCTCTGCTCCCTCTCTGAGGACCGCCTTTGAGGTATCTAGTTCGCTTAGCAGTCAGTTCATCTCCTCCTCGGCTGTGTGTAATGTGTCCAGCACTTGTTGGTGTACCTTACCATCCCGGTTTGCTGGAAGGCTTTCTGTGTATGTGTGTATGTGTGTGTGTGTGTGTGTGTGTGTGTGTGTGTGTGTGTGTGTGTGTGTGTGTGTGTGGGAGGGTGAATGGGTGAGTTTTGTTTCTGTTGGATAATGCGACTAAGGCAAAATGGTAAAGAACCTTGCCAACAGAGAAGACAGAGAGGCACTGATCTCCGACGACGGTGTACATATCGGGGCAGTCAGGGTGGCTGATGGTATTGTTGAGGTTGGCTACCAGGTCCTCTCCCAGCAGCTCGCTTCTCCGCCAACTCTGCTCTGTAGATACAGGACATCACCTGTTAGATACAATTCTGCTCTGTAGGAACAGTACACAACCTGCTGCGTCCTAACAGGCCGTTTTTAAAACATACAAAAATTAAAGAACTGGAGAATGTACAAAGAACCTTCTCTGTCCCTTCAAATTCAGTTAATAACGTAAATTGTGTGATAAATGGTTTAGTAAACTGACAAGTTGATAAATGAGATACTTGTGCAACATTTGGGTATCATTATTTATGAAGCCTATCGCCAGCCACTTGCTGCTTCAGGCCAGTGCAGAGAAAGGATGGACTGAACACATCAACTTCAGGCTGAGGGACTGATTACTTCACCCTCCTTCTCATCTTCTATATTTCTCTGCGTTGCACTGAAGAAGACACTGGCTAGCGAAACGTTTCCGAATTAAAAATACCCATATATTGCACAAGTGTTTCATTTACCTAAATTATTGTTAATGCCTGAAGTTCCTTGAACTGTTCGTCCTAGAAGGGAGGCTTTAACATATGTTTTAATTTTTACCTGCCAAATTCTGGAAGGATTGGTCCCAAATATACACTCAGAAAATGCTGCCCGTAGATCAAGTAGCTCAGCAGACGGTGCACAATACCTCCATTGGAAAGCCTAGGTGTAACAAGTACACTAAGGAGATCAAGACTTTGTAACATCTTCCCAACATCACCAACAGACACCTAGCTGTCTTCAAGAGGGAACTGTATAATTTCCTCAAGTTAAATTCTGATCAGCTGAGATATTGTATCACAAATGACCAACATACAGCTAGCACCATCAACCTGAATAATTGGTTCATTATCCAGCAGGCCTAGTCTAGGAGAGTATCATAGCACCGGTGACGCCCGCAAACGTTTTTAAGTAGCCTTTAGCTCTGGGAAAAGTGAACTCGCCATACCATAGCCATTTTTCTGCTTGAAGAAATCTCCATTAAATGAAAAAAACGTCAGAGAAAACACAAATCATCATGATTTCAATAATTATTATTTACGACAATGGGATTTTTGTTAATGTGTAGCCTGTACTTAAAACAGGAATGATAATACATTATCAACTGACACTTTGGGAAAAGGAGACCTTACATCGAAGCTCTTCATTTTTATTTACACCAAATTAAAGTTTCTGAAATGATGAAATGAATGAAATGGTTGAAATGTGAGTAAAAAAAAATATAAAATGGCGAGGGCAATTTATTTAATCATTTGGCAAGGTTGAAAGGATCTCGCGTTGAAGTAAAGGTATGAGGCCGCGCTTGGTTTGCCAATCGAACTTTGATCGAAAACCAAAAGATGAACCGTTAATTTTCATTCCAGTTGTTCAGTCCTTTACTACGTTATCCTGTAATCAGGCAAAAATCTTGTCCATGATAATATAATTAGTTCTTTCCCAGCTCTGACCTCGGGAGTAGCGAGAGTGTCATGGACAAATTTAAGTTCACACCAAATCACTTCTTATTTGCGAATACTATCAGAGGTATTTTCTGTGGTGTTGTCAATTTGCATTATTCCCAGAGAACCAAACAGATAGATATTGCACTTGATGATATTTGTTTAATATTTAATAAGAAGTGAAATGTGTAATTTCTTATATTTTTTTTAAATTCTCACCATTTTCTTTCATAGACAGAGATAACTAAAAACGAATGTGTTAGTACGAATGTGCAAAACGTGAAGCTCAAAATCAGGAATTTCATGTATTCACTGCTTTCTTAAGGATTACGTGTAATTACCAGGGAATTGGAGGAACGGGCAGAAAAAACTCAAAGAGCATCAGGAAGAATCGTCTAAATCTTCTCCTAAAGTACGTTTATTCTATTGAAGACTGTGAGCCCCCAGAAAGAGAGAGAGAGAAAGAAAGAGAGAGCAAGCAAGCAATATGCTGAACTTCTGGGTAATAACCCACTTTCAACAGTTCAGATATTTAACTAGTTCAAAACTGCCTGTGGAGGGAGAGAATAACGGAAGCAGACTCAAACCATAGCTCATGCAAATAGCAGACCCGATGCTTAACCCACTCAGCCACAGAGTTTACAGTAGTGTGATTATATAACCAGCAATTACATAACATGGTTGTATCAGCGGCACTATGACAATATTATCTTATTCCACAACCATATAAACTTTCATGGTACATCTAATATCATGCTCTTCAGTCATATTAACCATAATAAATCAAGATAAGTAGCAAATAACGAATGTAAATGCATAAACAAAATAAATGGGATGATTTTTAAACTAGCAGTTCTGTGAAATTGTTGTATCAGCAGCACCAGCTGTGAAGGAGACAGCTGCTGCTGCTCTTGGTCCCTGTCATACGTAGGCCTATTAATGGTAACCTGAACTGTACATCACCGCTACTCCTTGGAAGTTGGTGACGAGTCATTTTATGGCTGACATCCGTGTCAGCACATTCTCCCTTGAATTTATTTCCATCATCCGGACTCAAGTGACATCTTTATTTATAATGACTTTATATTCATTGTAATGCGCTAAAACCATAATTATCATACAGGGCCTTGGGTCAGGTATGGTACGAGGAAGGCAAGAGCAACATAAGCTACACTGGCAACATAAGCAATAATGGCAGCATAAGTAACACTGACAACATAAGCAACACTGGCAACATAAGAAATATAAGGAACACTGGCAACATAAGCAACACTGGCAACATAAGAAATATAATAACACTGGCAACATAAGCAATATAAGTAACACTGGAAATATTAGCAATATAAGCAACACTGGAAATATTAGCAATATAAGCAACACTGGAAACATAAGCAATATAAGCAACACTGGAAATATTAGCAATATAAGCAACACTGGAAATATTAGCAATATAAGCAACACTGGAAACATAAGCAATATAAGTATCACTGTAAATATTAGCAATATAAGCAACACTGGCAATATAAGCAACACTGGCAATATAAGCAACACTGGCAATATAAGCAACACTGGCAACATAAGCAACACTGGAAACATAACCAATAAAAGCAACACTGGAAATATTAGCAATATAAGCACCACTGGAAATATAAGCAACACAGGCAACATAAGCAATATAAGCAACACTGGCAACATTAACACATCCTTAAGTGACAATAATAGATAAATTATATAAGGAAAATTGTGAGGGAAAAAAAAGTTTGTTAGTAAGTGGATTTATAACTTAATGGTGGTCGTCGTATAAAACGTAGAATGTTTGTTAGGTAATGGGTGGGCATCACCAATTATCTAATTACTTTGTAGGGTAAATCCCTGTATCAAGAGCCCCCTTCACTAGCTAAATATCAGCACCTTTATCTGAAGAGGTAACTTACCTGGAGCTTCGTCGGCTGGTAGAACGATGGATGTGAAGGTTTGAACTGTGTTGTCCAGCAGCACCTGTGGAAAACTCAGTGTCAACATCGTCAACAATTACTGAATGCACTGCAACTGAATTTTCACTTGCATCTTCGCAAAAGAACTAAACGAAAAAAAAAAATATTTTCTATTTTTTTTCCGTTTTATTAATTTAATAGTTATGTTAAATTTCATTTGTTTTAACTTTATTAATAGAATACTTGTGTTTTTTTTTTTTAGTTTTTAAAATATTTGTTTTAGCCTAAAAGTAAAAGGTACCAATGTTGGATGTCGTGACTTATCGAAAAATATTGAAAAAAAGGTCATTTAGTACGGAGCAGATCTTGAAATACAGAGACGTTGTTCTGTAAGTTGACTTGATCAAGTCAGTACAAGGTGCAATGTACCATGGCATTATATACAGAAATATGAGAGTAACAAGAGGAGAGGTTAGGTGTCAATAGTGAGCAACAGTGACACTTGTGCTTGTTGATACGTTTTAAATTGCAACATTTGATATGTGAGAGGATTAGCAATACTGAAGACCCGCTGAATCTGTTCTATGGTGTCGGAAGTCTTTAAAAAACCGCCTCCAAGCATCGTCGCTTACTCATGTTGTCTTCATTAGCAAAAAGTTCAGCAAATGTCCAATCTACGAGATGTTCCCTTCTCTCTCTGTTGGCAACAGTGTGTAAGATGTGGCATTTGTATGAATAGTATTATTTGAGGACTCTGGTACGTAAACTTCTTCATGTTACTCATATTTTGAGATTCTTGCACTCCCCGCACACAGTGTTATATATGCCTGGTTTAGAGATTTTTTTTTTTTGCCTTTGATCATGTTAATTCAAAAATGTTTATCGAGGATATGCAAGTTAAGTTGGTGTTTCTCATTTGGATGGTAACAGTGAGGACTTCTTGCCAAATGTTTACGTTTTGGACACCATTATTAATGTCTACCTACAGCATTAGGTTTACTTCTTATCAGACTTCGCAGATTCAATATAAGCAGCAAAAAGTTAGCAAGTTTAGACATGACATCTTTATTTACACACGTTACTACTGATTAAACCACCATATCATTACACAAATTACCCGCAGTTAGGAGAGGGGAAACTAATGGCAACATTTTGGTCAGATTTGGATCATTGACAAGCAACACTGAAGCTAGAAGGGAAGAAGGCGAGAATATATATATATATATATATATATATATATATATATATATATATATATATATATATATATATATATAAGGGCGGGGCAAGATGGTAGAGCATAAAATTTAACTTTTACCTTTAATAACAACTATGTTGATAACAGTAGTGGAGTCCTCAGTCAATGATGTACTTGCTAACTTATGCATGGGGATATTTATAACGGAAAGCTTTGCAAATGTTTTCCCATATACAGTTTTCTGGCTTTGATTTATTAGTGACTCCATTCTTATTCCACCCAGGCTCTACGACATGGAACTCTTCTGCAACCAATTCTACACGATATATGGGTAAAAATACCCATTACCTCCTAAAAATGTCGATCATACTCTCAAATGCAAGTGTACTTATTGTTGCTTATCCCCTACTCAGGAGCGTGGAGCCCATTGGAAACTGCTCCTTCCAACTGACCTTATTCAACCAGGCATTACCATGTAGAAAACCATTTGTGAATTACCAAGACCAAAATCATAAAATCACCTCTACACTTAATCAGGCATTTACAAAACCCATTACGGAGAGTGCGACGAACTCTACATAGATGGATCATCACGTGAGCTTCACAGTAGAATCCACGAGCACAAATTCGCAAGTGAAACCCACTAGTTGAACAGGGCAGGAGGGTTATAAAAGGAGGGTTGTAACAGAAGTGGTTATAACAGGAGTGGTGATAACAGGAGTGGTTATAACAGGAGGGTTATAACAAAAGTGGATATAATAGGAGGGGTTATAATAGGAGAGTTATAATAGGAATGTTTATAACAGGAGGGGTGTAACAGAAGTGGTTATAACAGGAGGGTTATAACGGAAGTGGTTATAGTGGCACATTTTTGGTAGCCGAGGAGGTGGTGTGTGACAGGTGTGTGATAGGAGTGGTGCAAGAGGCAGGTGTAAGGCAAGTTTGATTCATGTGTACTCACCTATATGTGGCTGCAGGGGTCGAGACTCAGCTCCTGGCTCCATGTACATATGAAGCAAATACGGATCAAGCGTGGGGTTGCAGTGAGTCAGGTGAGGTGCAGGTACAGGTATGAGGCAGGTGTGCTAAAGGTGTATACAAGGTGTACAGAAGGCGTGAGGCAAATACGGGGCAGGTATGAGGGAGATTATTTACCTTACACATTTTTGGGTCAACGTCTCCCTGGCAAGGTGGATCAGTCTGCTGGCAGTAGTTAAGTAGTCTCATACACTCCATCTGACCGCCCCTGCGGCAGTTCACTTCACCCTTCTCGCATGTGTAATGAGATTTAAACACCTGCAACACATAACATTGTAAATAAACTATACTATTTGATTTTCTTCATGATGAAGATTTATTATGTATCATCACTCCGCCTTAAATATTTTTTTGCCCTCTGGAACCGATGAAAATATTTAAATGGTCATTTGATAAAAAATATGGAAGTTGCAAATCATTTAGGAGCCTAAATGGTGAGCTGACACCTGAATCTGTCAGGTCAAATGTCTCTCAACGTGCTAATGGCACCCCTGCTTTTCATTGGGGGGATGTTGCATCGTCTGCCGAGTCTTTTGCTTTCGTAGGGAGTGACTCTCGTGTGCAAGTTTGGTACTAGTCCCTCTAGGATTTTCCAAGTGTATATAATAATGTATCTCTCCCGCCTGCGTTCTAGGGAGTACAGGTTTAGGAACTTCAAGCGTTCCCAGTAATTGAGGTGGTTTATCGCAGTTATGTGTGCCGTGAAGGTTCTCTGTACATTTTCTAGTTCAGTAATTTCACCTGCCTTGAAAGGTGCAGTTAGTGTGCAGCAATATTCCAGCCTAGATAGAACAAGCGACCTGAAGAGTGTCATCATGGGTTTGGCATCCCTGATTTTGAAAGTTCTCATTATCCATCCTGTCATTTTTTTAGATGCGATCGATACAATGTTATGGTCCTTGAAGGTGAGATCCTCTGACATGATCACTCCCAGGTCTTTGACATTAGTTTTAAGCTCTATTGTGTGGTTGGAATTTGTTTTATACTCCGATGAAATTTTAATTTCCTCACGTTTTCCATATCGGAGTAATTGAAATTTCTCATCATTGAACTTCATATTGTTTTCTGCAGCCCATTTAAAGATTTGGTTGATGTCTGCTTGGAGTCTTGCAGTGTCGTCAATGGTGGACACTGTCATGCAGATTCGGGTGTCATCTGCAAAGGAAGACACGGCACTGTGGCTGATATCCCTGTCTATGTCCGATATGAGGATGAGGAACAAGATGGGAGCGAGTACTGTGCCTTGTGGAACAGAGCTTTGCACCGTAGCTTCTTCGGACTTTACTCTGTTGACTACTACTCTTTGTGTTCTATTTGTTAGGAAATTATAGATCCATCTACCAACTTTTCCTGTTATTCTTTTATCACGCATTTTGAGTGCTATTATACCATGGTCACATTTGTCAAAGGCTTTTGCAAAGTCTGTGTATATAACATTTGCATTCTGTTTGTCTTCTAGAGCATCCAGGACCTTGTCGTAGTGGTCCAGTAGTTGGGACAGACTGGAGCGACCTGCTCTAAACCCATGCTGCCCTGGGTTGTGTAATTGATGGGTATCTAGATGAGTGGCGATCTTGCTTCTTAGAACCCTTTCAAAGATTTTTATGATATGGGACGTTAGCGCTATTGGTCTGTAGTTCTTTGCTATTGCTATACTGCCGCCTTTGTGGAGCGGGGCTATGTCTGTTGTTTTTAGTAACTGCGGGACGACCCCAGTGTCCATGCTCCCTCTCCATAGGATGTTAAAAGCATGTGATAGGGGTTTCTTGCAGTTCTTGATGAACACGGAGTTCCATGAGTCTGGGCCTGGAGCGGAGTGCATGGGCATGTCATTTATCGCCTTTTCGACATACTACTTTTAAAATTGATTGTGCATTAGTGCGTTTTCTGATTCTTTAACACACACACACACACACAGTAATTAATAGTTATTCATTTTTGCAACGTATAATGAGGTTTAATAAATTTAAAAATTATCCCAGGCAGAAATAATAACTAAACTGTTTTTAAAACATTTATTAGGAACGGAAGCACTAATCTATTCCACTTCGAACATATTAATCTCTAATAAATCATAGACACATTAAGAATGCCTCATGTAGCCACCAGAAGGGATTAAAGTAAACTCTCAGCATATATACGCTAAGAGAAATACACCCCTGAAGGTATATATACATCCATTAACGTGATTCAAATTAATAATTGGTGGAAAGTGTCAAGACGGGTCGAGGTCTCTACTCAGTGAATCTTCGAAGCTCCGAAGGAAATTTTTCGAGGTGCTTGTCCTCAGTATCAGTCAGCCGGGCCACTGAACCAGGGTTAACAAGCTACTCTGATCAACATTAACAACTTAAGTTACATACACCGAGAGATGTATCTCTCTCAACGTATATTCTTCGAAGGCGTGTCTCTCAATGTATACACACAAAATGTACAAAAATGCATTGGTGCACATACAAAGAGAGGTGTATATATCTATGTATATACACTGAAAATTTAATTCCCATTTCAGTGATAAAAGTATCCTAGAACGGTGGTTTACAGGCGAAATACAGCCTTAATGACACACTTGTAGTCGATAGCCTTCAACCCGATAAGCCAATTGGCAAGCAAGAATATTTTAATCCCTTAAAGAGTGAATAAAGTGTCAATAAACACTAGATATACACTTCATTGTATTTAACCCTGCCTCTTTAGGCTATGTACTGAAGGTATTGACGAAACAAGAGTGTTAGAGTGGGACTGAAGTGTTATGATAAATGTTTATAATTGTTAGTGGGAAATAATAATATAGAGGTGTTAACACAAAATTAACACCATCTTCAACAATGTTGTTATACGGAAAGTGCTGCTAACTGATCAGATTTTATAGTGTTCGTAAAGTGCTTATAAAAATTCAGCAGTGTTGGTAAAGTGCTTATACAATTTCGTCAGTGTTAGCAAAATGTTTATAAATATTACTGCTCAAAGTGTGCGTATAATAATTCATCAGTTGAAAAGTGCGTAAATAATGCTATCAGTGTTCGGAAAGCGTATGCAATAATTCACCAGTGTTGGCAATGCTCATAACGCATCATTACCGACACGGGAAGGTGAGTTGAATTGTTGACAGTTAGTGATTATTACTGAGTACTCCCCCCTCCCCCACACCGTCTCTGCCTCCCTCACTCTCCATCCCTTCCCCATCTCTCCCTTTCATCTCTCCCCCTCATGTCTCCCCCTCATGTCTCCCCCTCATGTCTCCCCCTCATGTCTCCCCCTCATGTCTCCCCCTCATGTCTCCCCCTCATGTCTCCCCCTCATGTCTCCCCCTCATGTCTCCCCTCATGTCTCCCCTCATGTCTCCCCTCATGTCTCCCCTCATGTCTCCCCTCATGTCTCCCCTCATGTCTCCCCTCATGTCTCCCCTCATGTCTCCCCTCATGTCTCCCCTCATGTCTCCCCTCATCTCTCCCCTCATCTCTCCCCTCATCTCTCCCCCATTTTTTTACTCAAGGGTTTTACAAGATTGGTTAATAGCTCCAACCTTCATTTACAAGCTAAGAACTGTTACCTACATCAGCTCATTTTAAAGCCTTTTTATTGTTATGAGACATACAAACAGGGAACAGGATAAAGTTGGAACCTTCTGTGAACCAGCGATTTCCTTTGATAAACTGACTTCATTTCGCTGATGTCATTATTCTGTATGAACATGTTCCAGACTCCAGTCATCCTAGGAATAAATCTCAGATTAAGTCAGTGTGTAGTTTCTGTTTGCTGTCGGTCTTGTGTAGCAGCTCACTTCTGGCAGTCTACAGAGTGGAGCCAAGTATGGTACCTTGACAATATTGGCCTAGTGCATAACAGTAAGGCCACCAACATTCGTCCTGTGTTGCAATGACAAATCTGTCCAGGCATGGACAGTTGCAGATAAGTTGGGGAGGGGGGGGGTTGAAAGGCAATCAAAGGAATTGAATACTCGAGGTCTGAGCATACTTGTCTCTTACACAATTTTGCATCCTCTGCTGTCGAGCAGATGCGAGATACGTCTAAGTGCTCTAAGCTTCCTGGCTGTTTTGTTTACAAGATTTACAAAGTGGTTCTTCATAGTCAGTTTGGAGTCATATTTCACCCCAAGGATATAAACTTCATTCCCGGGTACCAACACTCTCCCATTCATTCATACCACTACTCAAGCATTACTATCATGGTGCCTAGAAAACATCATCATTTGTGTGTTCTCAGGAGCAAATGTGACCTGCCATAATTTTCCCCAGGCTGATATTGCAGTAAGCTGTTGATTGATATAACTTATAGCAACTGGCATTTCCTCTCTTGGATAAATAAATATCAGAGTACAATCGTCTGAATATGAATGGTATTCTTGGATGAGTTGAAGGTCATTGAAATAGATATTCCATAACAATGCCCCAAGCACACTTCCCTGTGGAACACTTGTACCAATAGTGTGTCTTGTTGACTATAAGGAGGCATAGTGCTGAGCCGGCGACTACTAGTCCTTGCAGTTTTGCCAAGAGTCTCTAGTACCATACTCGGTCGAAAGCACCAGGAAAGTCCAGTGCTACTACACAGTTCATATTGGATTCATCCAGTGACTGGTGCCACATGTTGGAGAGGTTTAACAGCATATCAGCAACAGAATGACCTTTTCTGAAGCTACATTGACAATCATACAGAAGTGAGTGGGTGTCAAAAAAACGGTGTCAATCTGCCGTGAGATTGCCTCAAGAATCTTGCCAGTGATTAACAGGAATGACTGTGTGATCAGGAACTTGCATCTTTGCATCAAAGTGTTCAACGAAAAGTTCAGCTTTCTTCTGACTGCTAGTAAAGACTTTCCCATCCTGCCGATTTAGATGTGGAATAATTTCATCAGGTGAATAACCTTGTCAGTCCTTGACCAAGAAACACCAGGTTTTGGAGCCCACTCATCCTGACGCCAGTTTTCTTTTGTGTCAGTCTTCCATCTAGAGATGGTTCAGTTTTGGACTTCATCCATTTGCCTGTGTAGATTTCTGTTATAGATAATGGGATACCTCTTATACCTTCTCCAAGTCGTATATTTCTTTTGGCAACGAAAGGCAAACTAAGGCTGATCTGAATCCTTCGTTACATACTGCCGGTGAAGGATGTATTTGTGATGGGAGTAGCAAGCTCTGAGCAAAGGGCCGACCAGTTTCCTCTTTCCCCCAGCCAGGGTGTGCGTGATTCTTCACGTCGTTCTGTTGGTATCTTCTGTGTTGTAAAGGCAGTCTTGTGAAAAGATGTCCCAACACTGCCAAGAGGTTTGCAATGACTGTGCATTCAGAGGGACATCTCAATACTGGGTCAGGAGAGGAGTTAGAGATATGTGCAGGAAAGTCAACAAGGATTTTCATGTCAAACACTGCAGAATGGTTGAGGCCACAAACGATTATAATATGTTGATATTTATGTTGAAGCAGAAGGGAGTTTCCATTTTCCATTATAAAGTTGATGGGTCCTGCTTGCTTCTGTTGAGGTCTGTACATTGCGCAGGCTAGTACATAGGTATTAGGATTTATGCATAGCCTAAGGAACATCATTTCCAGGTGATTAAAATGGCGTCATCAGTGAGCTGGGCATATGCACTTTTAGAAGAGCATACAACAACGCCTCCTACTTGACTTTGTCTCGTCGCATCCATGAGATTAGGCAGCAATTTTAGGAAAATATTCCGGAGTCCTGCTATCGAAATGTCTCAACAACGGCTATCATGTCAGGACGATAAATGTTCCAAAAAGCTATGGATGAACTCACCAATACACTTTAATGAAGCTCCGGCAGCTAATCTGAGTATCTAGTGGGCCATTTTTGGTAAGCAGAAATGGCGCTGTGGGATAATGAAGAATCAGACGTTGGCAAACAGTATGCTGATAGACTGACTCCTCGTATTTTTCAGCTTCTCTCAGTGCTGTAGGTCAAACTGAACACAAACATGAGAGGGGTAGGACACTGGGGCAGCCACCTGGACGTATCTTTTTGGTCTTGTAAAAGGCACGAAAATACCTGCTGAGCCAAGATAGGAGAAGCTGGGAGGGTGACGTGGATGATTGCTCACCTGTGAACCCGTCAGTCCAGTTCATTTTTATTTAAACAGTGGTGGTCTTGCATAAGGTGCCGGCTTTCGGGTAAAACTGGGGATCCTCCCACGTTAAGTCTGAAGGGTATAATTGGGGATACTAGCTGAAGTTGCGGGCTGAAGGGTATTACTGGGGATACTGAAGGTGCGGGCTGAAGGATATTACTGGGGATACTGAAGGTGCGGGCTGAAGGGTATAACTTGAGCATTTACTGATATATTAAGGAGTATTTTTTTTTTTACCACAGGTAAGTGAAAATAAAGAGCAGCTCGTGGGACAGATGTCACACCACCACTAAGGTAAGTGCAAGTTTTACACCAGTTGTCAGTGTCATCGTTTTCCACCGGACACGAGTTTTTTCATAGATCAAAATAGTTGTACCAGGGCCAATACATCACCAAAATCTACTCTTCCTTCCCAGTGAACATGGACATACTTGGCCAGCCAGAAAATAATTCAGTTTAGGTTATGTATATTTTAACTTAACCCTCTGGATAAAGTGAGGTACCACTTTCCTCCAGTAAGTCAAAGAGGATATCAAAGCCATCTTTCCGTGAATTGAAATAAAAGTAGCCTTCTTTCTAGTATCTGAGACGTTTATAACACCTACAGCGAGATTGAGAGAGCTCAACCAAGTGTTTACTTTAATGATTTCCTATTTTTTTTTTTTTGTGTTCGCGACCCAGAATTAGAAATTACATTCGCTCGCATCCCACATGACACCACTACTTACGTAGCACCCCAGAATTTTGTTAAGTGAAATAATCGACCACGGTCTTTGTGAATCCGGAGATTGGTAATCAACGTTATGAATCTCCAGATAAACATTACCAACTGCACCATGCTCTCTCCATCCTTCCCTCAATAACCTTCAGCAAAAACATAATTTTGAGACGAATCCCTGTCAAATATGGATCGTGCACCTACATATCACCTCTTCGTAGGTGCTCATATTCCTCCGTGTTGCTGGTAATGTGAAGCTGTGGAACACGGGTTAATCGTTTGTCAACGGATTAGACCTTTCCGGTTTTGTCATGGTTTTTATAATTACCGGGGTGCCTGTGGGGATCTCGTGAAACTATTAGGAGAGTCTTTAGCTATTAATGATTTGATGAATTTTTAAATGATGTTGGTTACTTTTACTTTGTTGGATAGTATTTATTTGTGTATTATTTTTCATGAAACTTTTATTGCTTGCTAATTATATTGCTGTTTTGTTTTTTTCGTAAGTGTTTAATGTAATTTTTGTAATGCCAAGAGCATTGAATGATTTACATAGTTAAAGTGCTCTTCAAATATCAGCAACGTACCCCTTAATAAGTGTGGTTTGTGAGACTTAGTAAGTTGCCAACCTCTGAATACAGAATGTTTAATGCTTCTCTCTATGAATGCAATATAAATTTACCTGTCTTCTTGGTTGTTTTGAAAATTTATGAAGTTTTATCAGAAGGCCCTTGCTACCCAAATCTGAAAAGACGGGTTTGAGATGCAATGAGTTAGATTTAAAGAGAAGAGCGGTCCAACTTCTTCAATATTTTGGGTCACATAGACATTGGATTTAACGTTTATGGACCACAAATGCTAAGTTTGTGTTTTAAGAATAAATCATGTTAGGCTAGCAGTGAATGTACAAATTTACTTTTCTAAGCTAATGTAGAACAGTAAATAAAGAGAATAAATTGACAGACAATAAAATAGTTAAAATCAATAAAATATATAACCTTACACAAGTGGTAATTCATTTCTTAACTAAGAAACTGTTTCGAGGCGATATTTTTCAATTACCAGTGTTCGTATCAATTTTGGCGTAGCGAGAAAAAAATAGTTTCATTTCTCATTCGGTTTCATGTTTTGGATCTCACTTCCTCCATCAGTGGGTTTTAGACAGTTATGCTCTTGCTGTCCTAATCAGTGACAATATTGTCTATTCCTCCAGAGTGACTTTAAATGCCCTCCAAGCTATGTGAGTCGAGGGATGTTCAGTACTGTACAGAAGGGTTCATTTTCTTGAACACTATGTTCCTCATTGTCAACTTATTGAGAGATACATAGACAATATAATAACCTATGTAATATATAAAGGTATCTCATTAATGAAAATAGGATACCACGCAATCTTCACGCTCTCATCCTGATAGCTGGCTAAGTTGGATCTGTGATTCATAGTGTGCTCCATCTGTGGACAGAGTGGCTAGCTCGTCACCATCTACGGCACACAAAAGAGGAAGTCCTGGGTACTTCAAAGAAGTCGTTTGACTTTAAATTCCTAGTCAAGGAATTCCAGGAAATTTGGGTAAAATTAAAATCCCCCTAACATTAGTACATATTCACGTATTGAGACTTCAAAGTTCATTGCCTAAAACTTCTTGTCTGCACAACAAACATCTTAAGTCGAATATTGGCGAATATATGAACGGAGACATTAGAATTAATTTTGAAGTGGAAAATCAACCCTGGTAAAAAAAAGTTCAATTACTTAAGCCTGAAAAAAAACTATATCACGAGCGGGGACTGAAGTCGTGGCGAGTGAGTCGTAAAATCCCAGGCCAGCGTAAGCCACTGGGCCAGCTAGCTACAATAAGATTCATCGTCACTGCCACGCTGGCGGGAGATTCATCGGTAAAAACTTGCATTTGTGGTCAGTGGGGTCTGTGATAATCTCTCCATGGTGTATAAATATATCTAGTTGGATGAATCTTATTGTAGCCAGCTGGCCTAGTGGATTACACGCTGACCTGGAGTTTTACGACTCTCTCGCCACGAGTTCAACCCCCGCCCTTGGTATGGTTTATTTGTAATCGTGTCATTACGATTTCATGAGTCACTTAAGCCTGGTTTGAGGGACTGATCACCTCAAACCTAGTACTACCGATTCAGGTGACATATTTGCCCGCATTCGACTGAAGAAGCTTGTTCAGTAGATGAAACGTTTGGCAATAAAGATTCCCAAGTGTTGTACGTGTCTTTTTTATTTACTTGTCGGTATTGTATACTATCAATAATATAAGACTTTCATGTCGTTTGCAACCAAACAGATACGGTATAACTTTCCTTAGATTTTATATATTTTTTGATGCATTGGGTAGCAACGCTACCCACTTGTTTCTGTCAGTGACGAATAATTTAAAACTTCATATATTTATTGCATTTGGCAGGTATGTCTTGACTCTTTAAAGCAAACCATGTTTTGGTATTTGCGATTTTATCTGTTTCCCGTACATACGATTATTCTCAGTTCGTAAATTTGGTTTCCTGTACAACGACTAATAGTATACAAGATTTTGATCATTTTTCAAGCTGCCCTGTTTTTTCAAACTTTGCTTTTTGTCTTCTTATTTTCACCCACTTCACAAAACTCATTTTTTATTTCCAGTACCACAACCGTTTCCACTACCCCCTTAGTCTCACATCTTCAACACTAGTTTATTGTATTTGCCCCAATCCTTTCGACAATTTTCAAATCCTTAAAGTTATCCATACTATTGTCAGAAATAAGTTTAAACACCTTGATAAACCACTAGCTACCCTCTTCACTAACACAGCTAAAGCACTCTCTCTTCTGGGAAAGATGAATACCATCCCAAGCAAACCTACCTCTATTGTTGAAAAAAGTGCCCCATATGTCAATGTACTATACTTTGGGTTCCTCGTAGTGCTTACCCAATCGGCTGTTCATCCCAAGTGTCCTGGAAAGCCACTCGTTTTCCACCCTCATTCTTGGCAGAATACTTCGTATTACAGGTATACAACCCTTTCATTAATCTTTGTAATAGCTAGCCTAAACTTAGCAAGTCTTCACGTCTTGCCCTCCTTATATCTTTGCCTCCTTTACTCAGGCATACGTTCGTATCATTTCCACCCCCAGACAAAATATTGGTCATGTGGCCTACGAAGTACCATATTTCTGCACTAGGCAGGCAAACAAGAATATTATTCTTAGTGTCAATATCATAGATGACGCTGTTTGTATACTATACTTGAGAATCACCAAAAACCATAATAAGCTTACCTTTATCTTTACATTCACACTCTTTACCGTTGTCTTCCTTGCTGTCCAGGTTCGTTGCCATATTACCGTTGTCCTGGTCCATTGCAGTATTAGATATCCATCAATGATCCTGGAGTAGTGCAAATGAGCTTCAAGTAATCATACGTCCTTCAGTCCAGCCTAGCTTCAGTTTGATTTCTCTTTCTACCACTGTAATGCAATTTCCTTCTCCATTGGGTTCGCAGTCGTCAAGATTGTTATGTATTATAATGTTATCAGTCACTCTCTCCTTGGCTTCGTCCAGCTTCGAGGTCACCTGCTGATACAGCTGCACAAGAGAAGACATCGTTGTTCTTCCCTTTACGGAGAGTTAACTATGCTCCTTCTCACCCGACACGGGTCAGCTCGCTCATTCATGGACGGGTACTGATGCAGCAGTCATACAGGGGAGGGGTACACTGATGCAGCAGTCATACAGGATAGGGGTACACTGATGCAGCAGCCATACAGGGGAGGGGTACACTGGAGCAGCAGTCAAACAGGGGAGGGGTACACTGATGCAGCAGTCATACAGGATAGGGGTACACTGATGCAGCAGTCATACAGGGAAGGGGTACAAGAGCAGCAGTCATACAGGGGAGGGGTACACTGGAGCAGTAGTCATACAGGGGAGGGGTACATTGGATCAGCAGTCATACAGGGAGGGGTACACTGGAGCAGCAGTCACACAGGGGAGGGGTACACTGGAGCAGCAGTCATACAGGGGAGGGTTACACTGGAGCAGCTCTCATACAGGGGAGGGTTACACTGATGCAGCAGTCATACAGGGGAGGGGTACACTGATGCAGCAGTCATACAGGGCAGGGGTACACTGATGCAACAGTCATACAGGTGAGGGGTACACTGAGGCAGCAGTCATACAGGGGAGGGGTACACTGATGCAGCAGTCATACAGGGGAAGGGTACACTGATGCAGCAGTCATACAGGGGAGGGGTACACTGATGCAGCAGTCATACAGGGAGGGGTACACTGATGCAGCAGTCATACAGGGGAGGGGTACACTGATGCAGCAGTCATACAGGGGAGGGGTACACTGATGCAGCAGTCATACAAGGGAGGGGTACACTGATGCAGCAGTCATACAGGGAGGGGTACACTGATGCAGCAGTCATACAGGGGAGGGGTACACTGATGCAGCAGTCATACAGGGAGGGGTACACTGATGCAGCAGTCATACAGGGAGGGTACACTGATGCAGCAGTCATACAGGCGAGGGTACACTGATGCAGCAGTCCATACAGAAGTAGAGGGTACACTGATGCAGCAGTCATACAGGGAGGGTACACTGATGCAGCAGTCATACAGGGAGGGTACACTGATGCAACAGTCATACAGGGGGGAATGATGGACTGGAGAGACGCAGTCAGGGACACGAGGCAGAAGGAGTACACTGAGCAGCAGTCATACAGGAGGGACACTGATGCAGCAGTCATACAGGGAGGGTACACTGATGCAGCATCAACAGGGGGGACACTGATGCGCAGTCATACAAAGAGGAGGTACACTGATGCAGCAGTCATACAGGGAGGGGCACTGATGCAGCAGTCATACAGGGAGGGTACACTGATGCAGCAGTCATACGGGAGGGTACACTGATGCAGCAGTCATACAGGGAGGTACACTGATGCAGCAGTCATACAGGGAGGGTACACTGATGCAGCAGTCATACAGGAGGGACACTGATGCAGCAGTCATACAGGGAGGGACACTGATGCAGCAGTCATACAGGGAGGGTACACTGATGCAGCAGTCATACAGGGAGGGACACTGATGCAGCAGTCATACAGGGAGGGTACACTGATGCAGCAGTCATACAGGGAGGTACACTGATGCAGCAGTCATACAGGAGGGTACACTGATGCAGCAGTCATAGGAGGGTACACTGAGCGCACATGAGGAAGATCATACAGGAGGTACACTGATGCAGCAGTCATACAGGGAGGGTACACTGATGCACAGTCATACAGGAGGACACTGTAGCCATCAGGGGCAGTGCATACAGGGAGGGGTACACTGATGCAGCAGCTACAGGAGCACTGATGCAGCAGTCATACAAGGAGGGGTACACTGATGCAGCAGTCATACAGGGAGGGTACACTGATGCACAGTCATACAGGGAGGGTACACTGATGCGCAGTCATACAGGGAGGGGACACTGATGCAGCAGTCATACAGGGAGGGTACACTGATGCAGCAGTCATACAGGAGGGACACTGATGCAGCAGTCATACAGGGAGGTACACTGATGCAGCAGTCATACAGGGAGGTACACTGATGCAGCAGTCATACAGGGAGGGTACACTGATGCAGCAGTCATACAGGGAGGGACACTGATGCAGCAGTCATACAGGGGGGACACATGAGCAGCAGCATCAGGGAGGGTAACGTGAGCAGTATACAGGGAGGGTACACTGATGCAGCAGTCATACAGGGAGGACACTGATGCAGAGTCATACAGGGAGGCACTATGCAGCTCATAGGATACGTGCACAGTGGAGGACTGACAGCAGTCATCAGGAGGGCAGTCACGGAGTACACTGATGCGCAGTCATACAGGGAGGACACTGATGCACAGTCAACAGGGAGGGTACACTGATGCAGCAGTCATACAGGGAGGGTACACTGATGCAGCAGTCATACAGGGGAGGGGTACACTGATGCAGCAGTCATACAGGGGAGGGGTACACTGATGCAGCAGTCATACAGGGGAGGGGTACACTGATGCAGCAGTCATACAGGGAGGGTACACTGATGCAGCAGTCATACAGGGAGGGTACACTGATGCAGCAGTCATACAGGGAGGGTACACTGATGCAGCAGTCATACAGGGGAGGTACACTGATGCAGCAGTCATACAGGAGGGGTACACTGATGCAGCAGTCATACAGGGAGGGTACACTGATGCAGCAGTCATACAGGGAGGACACTGATGCAGCAGTCATACAGGGAGGGGTACACTGATGCAGCAGTCATACAGGGAGGGTACACTGATGCAGCAGTCATACAGGGAGGGTACACTGATGCAGCAGTCATACAGGGGAGGGTACACTGATGCAGCAGTCATACAGGGAGGGTACACTGATGCAGCAGTCATACAGGGAGGGTACACTGATGCAGCAGTCATACAGGGAGGGTACACTGATGCAGCAGTCATACAGGGAGGGTACACTGATGCAGCAGTCATACAGGAGGTACACTGATGCAGCAGTCATACAGGGAGGGTACACTGATGCAGCAGTCATACAGGGAGGGTACACTGATGCAGCAGTCATACAGGGGGGGTACACTGATGCAGCAGTCATACAGGAGGGGTACACTGATGCAGCAGTCATACAGGAGGGTACACTGATGCAGCAGTCATACAGGGAGGGGACACTGATGCAGCAGTCATACAGGGAGGGTACACTGATGCAGCAGTCATACAGGGAGGGTACACTGATGCAGCAGTCATACAGGAGGGTACACTGATGCAGCAGTCATACAGGAGGGTACACTGATGCAGCAGTCATACAGGGGAGGGGTACACTGATGCAGCAGTCATACAAGGGAGGGGTACACTGATGCAGCAGTCATACAGGGGAGGGGTACACTGATGCAGCAGTCATACAGGGGAGGGGTACACTGATGCAGCAGTCATACAGGGCAGGGTACACTGATGCGCAGTCATACAGGAGGGACACTGATGCAGCAGTCATACAGGAGGACACTGATGCAGCAGTCTACGGGGAGGGTACACTGATGCAGCAGTCATACAGGGAGGGTACACTGATGCAGCAGTCAAGGAGGCACTGATGCAGCAGTCAACAGGGAGGGGTACACTGATGCAGCAGTCATACAGGGAGGGTACACTGATGCAGCAGTCATACAAGGGAGGGGTACACTGAAGCAGCAGACATTCAGGGGAGGGGTTCACTGATGCAGCAGTCATGCAGGAGAGGGTTACTTGATTCAGCAGTCATGCAGGGGAGGGGTACACTGATGCAGCAGTCATACAGGGGAGGGGTACACTGATACAGCAGTCATGCAGGGGAGGGGTACACTGAAGCAGCAGTCATACAGGGGAGGGGTACATTCATGAAATAGTCATACTATAGTTGGTAAATTCTCACGTAGCAGAGGTCGGGGTCTTCGTCCTCGCCCTCAGCGCAGTCGTTGTCTCCATCACATATATAACGAAGCTTAACACACTTGGCCTCCGAGGAGCACGCGATCTCGTCCTCCCTCAGCGTGCAGTCCAACCCAGCTGCAGGGAATAAGAGAGGCAGGGTGAGGGAGGTAGGTGCAGCGCATGTGAGAGACAGTGCGAGAGTATGTGAATGATTGTTGGGAGACAGTGCGAGAGTATGTGAATGATTGTTGGGAGACAGGGCGAGTGGCTGTGTGTATTATGGGATTCCAAAATCACCAGCGATGTCCACCAATATTATGGGATTCCAAAATCACCAGCGATGTCCACCAATATTATGATGCCATTCTACATCATGAACCACTGATAACGCGAAAGATGACTGGATATGCATCGTTTATGAGGGCTCGTAGCTAGGGTTCTGGAGTACCTTGATACCTACACGAGGCGCAGAGGTCTGAGAGGCAAGTACACTGTGGTAGAACAAATATAACAAACACCGTAATTCAAACATTGTAATTGAAATTTATATATGACTGTCAATAACTAGGTACCTACTTGCGTTTCTTAGTGTAGGAGCTCCAGCAAGTGTGTAGGCGAGATGTTCTATTGCCTTTGATGTATCAGCTCGAAATTTTTTTTTTTTCCTCTTCTATTGTATTTGTTGTCCAGTACTTGTTGATGTACTCTTTATCCATGGCTCTTGTTGATGTACTCTTTATCCATGGGTCTTGTTGATGTACTCTTTATCCATGGCTCTTGTTGATGTACTCTTTATCCATGGCTCTTGTTGATGTACTCTTTATCCATGGGTCTTGTTGATGTACTCTTTATCCATGGCTCTTGTTGATGTACTCTTTATCCATGGCTCTTGTTGATGTACTATTTATCCATGGCTCTTAGATATTTCTCCTCTTTCCACTGAGAACACTTCTTTAAATCGACTGTTTAGCATCTCGCAGATTTTTCATTTTTTTGTGAACTTTCCTTCTTTTTTTCAAACGAATTACCTGGTCATTGGCTGTCATCTTTCTTCTGGCCTGACAGTGGAACTTGACATTTTCTGCTAAGTCACTTTAAAATTGCTGCTCATCCTCGCTTATTTGTTTCTGGCTCTTCTGCTCACAGTTCTGTTCTCGTTTGTCCTTCGCTTTCTATTATTTTCTCTCACTTGTGCTTTTCTTTCTCTTCTCCACGTGATCTAATTGATCTCTTCATTTTTGTCATATTGTTTTCTTCTGGGAATGAAGTTCTACTCTGCCGCCTCTATTTTTCAGCTTGATACTTAATTTTTTAGGTCGAGTTTCTTTTTCCGCTGCTCTGTATTCAGGAATTTTTTATCCCTTCAAAGTTCCCTCTGTAGTTTACTTTTATGACCACCTCCCGCCATTCTTCCCTCAATTTTTAATTCCACAATGTATTCGAAATTCAATGTAGAATGATCGCTAACAACCAGGGGGCTCATTTGTTCTATTTCACCTATATGTGTAATTGTGGAAAACACCAAATTTAATTTTTTCGACTCTCTCTTGATCTTTCGCTCTCTTATTTTATAAAAGGGGTTTTAAAAGGTTTGGTTAAAAGTTGCTTTATCTAGAAGCTATGAGCTGCTGCGTACCTCAGCTCATTTAAAGACTTTATTGCTATGAAACATACAGATAGGGAATATGGTGAATTCGGAGCCTGCTGAGGGCCAGCGATTTCATTTGGTCAGCTGATTTTATTTTATCGATGTCGTTATTCCCTACGAATATGTTCCTGACTCGAGTCATCCTAGGTATTAATGTTCTTAAGTCAAATGATGTTCTTTAGAAGGATACTTCCAAAATGTAGTTGCTCTTTGCTACCCGTCTTGTATAGAAGCCAAGTGAGGTACTTTGACAATATTGGCATGATGCATATCAGTAAGAACCCTCATCTCTCCGGTGCTGCTAGGCTCTACTGGAAAAAATATATTTATCCTGGCCGGGTCCAGGCGACAGAAGTTGTCTTGCTAGGTTCACTATTCTGTCCTGAAAGTCATTGATTAAGCGGGGAGGAAAATGTCAAGCAATCCAAGACAGTTGAGTAAATTCAAGGTGTAGAGCACTTGTGCCTTGTACACAGTTTAGAAGTTTCTACTGTTGAGTAGGTACGATATTCGCATTAGAGCTGTAAGCTTCTTAGAGGCCTTGCATGCTAGATTGAACACGTGGATCTTCACAGACAGTTAGGAATTCACTCATTCTTACCGTTGTTCCAGCATTGACGTCATGGTGCCTGGAGTCCATTTGTGTTTTCTTAGAAGCAGTTTTCCCGTTGTCTTTCCTCCCTTGGACAAGCAAATGTCAGAGTAGAGCCATCTGCATTGGTTGTAGATGTGTGAGTTAACCAATTGAGTACACACAGGCAAGGTACTTACCACCACCACAGCAACAGAGACAGGAACAAGGACAATTATCAATTATGGAAAATACCCAAATAACTGATGCCATCATAGATTGCGGAACAAAATATGTCCGACTAACTCGAACTCTTCAATTACATATACAAAAAACTGAGTTGTAAAGTCCCCATCAGCTGTAGTATGTCAAAATTACTAGAATGACTTCAACAAGGTACCCCATGCCTGGATGAGTGACTGGCTCTCAGACAGGAAACGGAGAAAGGTACTCAACGGAGTGTGTCTGAGCAGCTTCCTGTAAGGGGTGGTGTTCCCCAGGGATCGGTACTTGATCCAGTACTCTTCAAAATATATATATAAATGATCTAGGATAACTATATATAAACATTTAGCGCTTCTATTTGATTATAATAATAATAATATATATAAATATATATAAATTATCTAGGATAACTAAACTGCGTAATACACTAAATTGAGAAATAGTGCAGCATTCAAACAATATTAAGTATTCAGAGCGATCTGGACAGGTTGGTGCTGTGGTCGAAAGTATGGAAGATGAGTTTCAAGGTAGACAAGTGCAACGTAATGCAGAACGTTTGGCAACAAGCATACCGAAACAAGAGAAGACAAGGACCTTGAAGTAATCATAAGCAACGAACTCAAAAGTACCAAGCAGTGCTTAACTGGGAGCAGCAAAGCAATCCTAATGCTAGGTTTCATACGTAGAGATTTTAAACACACAGTACCAGACACTACATTGGTTCTCAAAGCGCACTAGAATAGGCCGTCCAATTTTTGTCTCCAGATTACATAAAAGACTAAAGTATATTAAAGATGATGCAGAGAAGAGCCACCAAACTAGTACCATCACTCAGAAACAAATCTTATGAAGAACGACTCGGAGTTCTCGGCCTTTTATTCTCTTACGAAACTGAGAATACGAAGAAATCTCATCTAAACTTTTAGGATACTGATTGGTTTCGACACATTCAAACATGAAAAACTGTACTTGAAGCTCTGAACGAGTCCATAAATCGAATCAGTTGAATGAAACTGCGAGTCAGACGACGCAACATGAATATATGCAATATCTTTTGCAAACAGAATTATAGCAGAATGGAATAAACTACCAGTTAATGTTGTAAGTGCAAATGCAATTCAGTCATTCAAGCAACCAGCTACACAGGTACTCTGCAAAGTATAGGATTCACTAAACATATCGTATCCTAGTGGGAAACCATATGCTTTCAGTTACGGTTTCTGGGTCGTCAACACGTGTTTTATACGTGAGAAAACGTGATATTACGTTAAAATGATCAGTAGGGTATAGGATATGGTGAGAGAGGATAAGAGTTATATATTGCCACACCCTCCATACTTTAAATAGTCGATAATTCCAAACTAAATCCATGTTAAACCCAAGCTGACAGTCATACACATACAACAAATGGAGCTCTCTGTAGTCTACAGATTCCTGATGTCTGTTCAGCTACTACATCACAACAACCGGTTCACAACGAGGCAACCAATTCAGTGACTAAAGTTCCGGTAGACAGTGAGGGGTTGTGATAGCCATAACATAACCGGATGTAAGAAGAAGTAGAATCAGTGTTTCACACAGCTCTGAGTGGCGGTGGACTAACAAAAGTAGTTTAAGATAGAAAAAAGTACTAATTTAGCAGAGGTAGTTGTAACCCACGTCATCAATCCAGTTTCCTCTCTCCTGCAAACTTTATGCCATTTTTTTCAATATGGTACGGTATATTTTCAATCGTATTTATTCTGGCAGTTGCCGGAGGGAGTGAAGGGTGGAGGGAAAGCCTTCTGCTTTTCTATCCTTGACACTCACCCCTAAATAATACCTAAATAATATAGGTAGAGTGTGGTAGTTCTCAACAGTTTCGGTGTGAACCGTAGACTTCTCTGTTGTTTGTCTTTCCATATACTCCCATGTATGACCACAGTTAGAGAGTCAGGCACCACAAACCATCACTAACACCACCACAGGCACCACAAACTACTACCACAAACCACCACCATAAACCACCACCACCACAAACCACCTTCACCACAGGCACCAATAACCACTGCCATCACCACCATTAACAACCACCACTATCACCACCATTAACCACCACCACCATTAACCACCACCACCATTAACCACCACCACCATTAACCACCACCACCATTAACCCACCACCATCATCACCATCACCATCACCACCATCATCACCATCACCACCATCATCACCATCACCACCATCACCACCATCATCACCATCACCATCATCACCACCACCATCATCACCACCACCATCACCACTATCATCACCACCACCACCACCACTAACCACTACCACCACAGGCACCACAAACATCCACCACCACACGCACCATAAACCACCAGGACCACACGCACCAAAGGCACCATCACCAAAGGCACCACCACAACAGGCACCACAAACCACGATCACCACAGTCACCATTAACCACCAACACCACCACCACCAACTCAGCAAGGGAAGCAGTATTCACCATTACAACGGTGAAGACAACAGAGACAAGTACTCCCCAAAACCAGATCAACAGACAGGTACTCGCCATCACCAGTGCAACAGAGACAAGTACTCACCATTATCCCCGCAACAAACGCATGTATGACCACAGTTAGAGAGTCAGGCACCACAAACCATCACTAACACCACCACCACCACAGGCACCACAAACTACCACCACCATAAACCATCACCACCACAAACCACCTTCACCACAGGCACCAATAACAACTGCCATCACCACCATTAACAACCACCACCATTAACAACCACCACCATTAACAACCACCACCATTAACAACCACCACCATCACCACCATTAACCACCACCACCACCACAGGCACCACAAATATCCACCACCACACGCACCACAAACCACCAGGACCACACGCACCAAAGGCACCATCACCAAAGGCACCACCACAACAGGCACCACAAACCACGATCACCACAGTCACCATTAACCACCAACACCACCAACTCAGCAACGGAAGCAGTATTCACCATTACAACGGTGAAGACAACAGAGACAAGAACTCCCCAAAACCAGATCAACAGACAGGTACTCGCCATCACCAGTGCAACAGAGACAAGAACTCACCATTACCCCCGCAACAAAAGCATTTAATATTACACACTACAGCAACAGTAGCAAGTGCTCACCACGACAATATCAGCAGGATGTAATAACAATCACCCTAGCAAGGGAGCCAGATAAACACCACCACCATCACCACCACAGCAACAGAAGCAGGTACTCACTCCCATTACAGCAAAAGGTAATCGCTACCACTACAACAACAAAAGCAGATGCTCACTACCGCCACAGCAGAAGCAGGTACTCACCACAGCAACAGTAACAGATACTCACCAACATAAGAGCCTGGGAACATCAGGAGGAGCAGGAAGGAGGTAGCTGGAGTCATGGTGGTCAGTAAAGCACTGGTAGAGGTAGTGAGGGCCACACTGTAGCTGGTATACCCATACACCCCATCACGTGTACAGGAAGCAGGGAGTAGCCAGCCTCAGCCTCGCTTCCCTTAGTCCTTCGTGCAGCAGTTTTATATTAGTCTCTTGCCCAGGGCAGCACACCAATGACTACCTATTTACAATTGTCTGAGTTTGCATGAGGTTGAGCCTTTGGTGCCTGTCATATAGGCCTAGCTGCATTTTCCTATCATATGAAGATATAGTATGTTGAACGTAAACCTCTGCCCCATACATGAATGGCTACTGCCCGTTGTTATTCATCTCCGGGCACGGGGACGGAATGGACGGGGTTCTTCCGTAAACGAGATGGCCTCACCAGGCAGCTGTTGGAGACATCAAACAAACAGCTAGACATAGTTGAATCCTTCTTCAGCCCCTCTAGGGTGAGGAACTTTTGATCCAAGGAATTGGACCTATCTTGCCCTTGGAATAAACCTGATAATTTCTCAGGTCATTTATTTTTTTCCCTGATGAAAAATAATGCTCATTTGGGAGCTAAATTTTTAACCCTGTGTAACGATTATTTTGCTTCCCTGGTATATATTGATATATATTGATATATATTTGTATATATTGATATCATTATCATACCTTTCATTCTTCGTTCTTCCTCTGACACAATTGATGGGATAAACTGAGAATGTCATCAGTGGGTAAGAGTGAAGGGAAGGTTAATAAACAGAATTATTAGATAGGGTAACATAATGAGCAACTATTGGGATAAAAGTAGTGTAGAGAGAATACAGGAAATGAGAACCGGGTCAAATGGTATGGGGTAGTTAAGAATGCAGTGTTACAGAGTGCAGTAAAGTTCGTGGGTATAGCAGGGAGGGTACCTGAGGGAGGACGAGCGATTAGTGGAATGATGAGGCAGAAAAAGTGGTAAAGGAGAAAATTTCACCATATGAGATTTTTTTTTTTCAGTATATGTTCTTAAGGAGATTATATGGGAATAATAAAAACTATTAAATGAATGGTTAGTTTGAAAGGAGCCACAGAGAGCAAGGGTGAGGAGTTTGTAAACAAATTTGGCTGAGAAGAAAAAGTTTGAGTGAGAAAGGAAAAGGAATAAATGGATTAAGTAGTTAAAAGCAAAAGAGGGGGAAGGGTCATTAGATAGGGAAGTGGAGATACTGGGAAGATGAAGGGAATATTATGAATTATTAGATATTCATAAAATGGGAGGCAGTGATTTCCTACATTAGATAGGGAGGTATAACATCTTGTAGGAGTAAAGAAGAGACCGATGTGAGTGGCAGGAAAGTGCGTGAGGCAGTTAAAGTAATGAAAGGTAGTAAAGCAGTTAAGATAGATAAAATATAGACAGGATATAGTTTTGGAATGTTTAGTGCATTTGTGTAATATATTTGTTATGGAAGGGGTATATAGGGATTGGAAGAGAACATGCTTAAAGAAAAGAGAATAAGTTTGTTTAAGAATAATAGGAGAAAAGCCTGATGAGTACACCAGATAAATTGGAAGGTAGAGTTATTATTGAAAGAATTATGGGGAAACAATTAGTAGAATTGTAGAACAACAAGGAGGTTTTAGGAAGGGTATAGAATGTTTACATTGAAACATGAATGCATAAGATTTAAAGGTAAGGACGCTTTTGTAGCATTTATGTACTTAGAAAAGGTATGCGATAGGGTGGATAGGGGTTAAATGTAGCAGATGTTGCGAATGTATGGAATAGGTGGTAGGTTACTTAAAGCAGTAGAGGAATTTTAGGTGCAAAGTGAGTCTCAGGTTAGGGTATGAAGGAGAGAGGAAGATTATTTCAGTAAAAAAAAATCCTTATACAGGGATACGTGTTGAAGCCAAGGTTGTTTAACATATGGACAGGGTCGTGAAACATTGAATACATGAGTATTGGGAGATGAGTGGGATTACAAGAAAACGAATTTGATACAGTGGGGGAGTCTCGTAGTTCCTTCTTACCAAAAATAGGGTTCCTTTAAGAGATTTAAAAAGTAAAAGATGTTAGGGTTGATGGATGAATTTGGAAGGGTAAGATAAAGAAGGAAAATTCAAGTAAACATAGGAAAGAGTAAGGTAAAGAGATATACAAATATCTAGGTAATGAAAGATTGGATATCAGATTGGGCCGAGGAAGAATTTATGCTTAGATAATTGATAGTGGACTTGGAGGATGGGCCTACGCAGAATGCAGCGAACTATAAAATCATCGAGAATTTTGGATAATGATGGATGGCGCGTTGAAACATCTGTTAATAAAAAAAATCCATGGAATGTACCAGAGTATAGTGGTACCAGCATTGTTATAGGTGAGAGACATGGGTTTTAAAAGTTGCAGCGAGTTGGAAGCTGCAAGCAGTGGAGATGTGTTTGGGTTCATTATGTGAATGCTGAGTAAGGGTCGTTGAGGAGGTTTGCATATTTTGAGAAGTAGCAAAATAAAATAAAAGCTATGGTACGGATGGGGTTTGAACCCATGGCGAGTGAGTCTTGAAACTCCAGGCCAGTGCGTAAGCCACTAGGAGGGTGTAAATCTGGAGTGAAGGAAAAGAGGGGTTGAGATACCGGGAAATGTTAGACGTTGTGGGCAAAGGTGGTTTTGATTACTAGAGGCTTGGAACATGTTTGTGTGAAAGTACAAGATAGGAAGGAGTTGAGTAAAGGGGTTTTCATGCCTTTAAGTACTCTTGGAGTGTGAGCAAGGTAACATTTATGAACGGATTCGGGGAAACCAGTTAACTAGACTTGGGCCCTGGAGCTTGAAAGTACAGTGCCTGAATTCAGGATGAGGTGTGGTGATAGTGCAATTCGGAGAGCCATCTGAACTGTGAAATTAGCAAGCTCCAGGCTGACCACCTCAAATTATTTCTCCAATTTGAATAAACTGATCACATCATCTCTACCTCGTCACTTCTGTCCACTATCCATTCTCTGTATTTGAATAAAGACGCTTACCGCGTATGCGAAGCTTTTCAGTATTAAACATATTACCTAACTGTTACATTTGTCTTACTCATCAACTTTTCGGTATTTTAACTTTGGAGACATATACAGCCTAATAGCAAATTAAATCTTCATTTTAGCAAAATAGCCTAGACACTCAGACATTCTTCAGTTATTGCACTTAAACTATTCCTAAAAATATTACAAATCCCTTGAAATTATTCAAAAGAAGTCATCTCAAATTATTGCACAGTAAAAATGCGTTGATTTTTTTTATAAATTGTCAAATTTGCAACTCCAGAGTTAAAATGTAATCCGAATTATCTTCGAACTTGGATGCACTAATATTAAAAATCTGAATCCAATCAAAATAGACGTTTTCAAGTAACCGCTCAGAAACCACTGCACTATTTGCATACATAACAATGACATATACGTATACAGGGTAATAGCAATCCAAACCAGCTCTTGAGCCTCTTGACGGTGCTGAGCTACAGCTCCTAACAGCATCAAGGGTTTTGAGCTACAGCTTTGGCATCTGTTAAAAATGTTCAGCTACAGTTCATGGGCCTCTTTAGGGTATTAAACTATAGCTGGCTGGTGCATGGTGTTTGTCCACAGCTGAAGTCATCGAAGTGGAGGGAAATTTCTCTCGATCGGATTAACTGAAATTCATATAATAAGTTTTCTGCGTTTGACAAACGGATTTGATAGGCAGTGGAGTATGTTAACCAGTGGAGGATACTTATTTATTTTATACGATACCTAGAAGATTGGATTTCAAAACTAAAGAATTAACTTTCACCCCACAAGAAGAAAAACAAAGGATTTTTGAGATATTAACTATTAAAAAATATTTATAACTTAATCAGTATTTCGTTTTGTATTACGAGTGCGATGTGTGTTAAAGCGAAGTAAATTTGGAATAAATTTATACATTCTTTAGCTCTCCAGAAAACTATGGATTATACCCCTAGTAAAACTGAATCCAAAATTGACAAGTTGAGACTGAACATTCTCATAACTTATCACTTTGTTTTACTAAAATAACCGATAGTTGAAAGTTTGAGGACGATCAAGTAATTTCACGGAAACAAAACAAAACAAAAAAGTGAACCACAGTAGAAATTTTCCTCTCCTGAGTGCCCATAAATTACAAAATTCGCCAGAAGTGTCTTGCTATTTAGTCTTTGTTAACCTCGAGTGACATATTCGGTATGATGTTTCCTCCTGGATCCTTCATGAACGATGTTTGTAATTTCTGTCATAATTTACTCTGGCTCGAGTATTTACCTAACCAACAAGATTTGTATTACCTTGCAATTTTTTTTAATTAAATGCCAACTGTCACTTTACACTTCGACCATCTGTCCACGTAGCACGTCCTATCATCATCGAATTTTTATTACTTCGGATCGCTGGTTAGCAATTATACACTAATCGATTTATTTTGTTTAGTCATTGCTGATTGTCAGAAGCAGTTTTTTCCAGTCTTCTTTAGAATCCAAACCGTCCATCTCTATACTCTGCTTCTTGGAGGGATGGGGGGAAGGGGGTAAGGTGTTAATCTACTAGTGCATGTCCCCTTTCACTTGTTTGCATTTCTAGTTTGCATATCAGTTCCGAGTGGAGGGAGTGTGTTAAAGGCTTTCCTGCTGTTCATGAATATGTAGACAACGTTACCCTGGTTTTCTTGTTTGATCTCAATTATTCAGTCATAGAACCCTAGTGAGGCACGAGTTTGCCTTTATAAATCCTTGTGTATGATTGCGTGTTTACTCAGTTCTGTGGAGTCGCACCTCCTGGATCCACTTTTTTATTACCTGTCTTGAGAATTTTGTATGTTGTGATCATATTTCCCCTGGTGCTTGCCTAAGATATGGTTATTAGGTTGAGCTCCATAAGTCTCCCCACGTCGTCCATTTCCCTCATTGTGTAGTACTCTCGTTGTGAACCTTAACATCCTATCTAGTTTCTTGATAAGTGATAAGGTGTAGACTCAAGGTCGGCGGTGAATAATGAAGACGTGCGGTAATGAACGACTGTCATGAATTATCAAATCGATGGACGGGGATTCGAACTGTGATCCTGAAGATAAATAAGAAAGTCAAGAATGCTACTGTTTAGAAATTTATGGAGGATACGTTTCGTCACCAGGGTCATTCTGATGTACTTGTAATGATATACTTGTATACTCTGAGGGGTATGAGAATACCTGTATCAGGAAGCCTGTGGGAAGGAGGGGTGTTGGATGAGAGTTTAGGTACTCAGATGATGGCCGCTGATACAACTAAGTCACAAAAGTGCTCGCTGAAGCCAGGGGCTGCTGTCCACATGGACCATGTTTGAGTCCCAGGCAATTCTTTTTATTCATAAGAAGTGAATAAAAAGGCACCATACACAGATAACCCACACAGAGGAGAAGGATCGAAACGTCGCCATTCGTTTCTTTCTCCTATGTGCGGGTTTTGTGCACGTAGTGTATGATCTCCTAAATTAATTTTTTAATATTAAGTTCCTGAAAGCAGTTCTTTGGTTAGTTTTACATATGCGGAAGGTATTCGATTGGAAGTGTGCTTTTGGTGAGATGTGTGTCGAGATGCTTACTCCCAGATCTTTCTCCCTGGGCGTCAAATATAGGAAGTTATCAAGTAAGAATGTAGTCACACTTTCCCTTCATATTCCCTGTCTGGCCTCTCTCCCTCCCTCTCTCTCCCTCCCTCTCTCTCCCTCCCTCCCTCGTGGTCTGGTGGCTTGAGCTCTCGCTTCACACACGGAGGGCCCAGGTTCGATTCCCGGCGGGTGGAAACATTTCGACGTGTTTCCTTACACCTGTTGTCATGTTCACCTAGCAGCAAATAGGTACCTGGGTTGTTAGTCGACTGGTGTGGGTCGCATCCTGGGGGACAAGATTAAGGACCCCAATGGAAATATTCAGACAGTCCTCGATGACGCACTGACTTTCTTGGGTTATCCTGGGTGGCTAACCCTCCGGGGTTAAAAATCCGAAGAAATCTTATCTTATCTTTTCTTACCCTCCCTCCTTCTCTCCCTCCCTCCCACTCTCCCTCCCTCCCACTCTCCCTCCCTCCCACTCTCCCTAACTCCCTCCCTCTCACATTCTCATAACCTTACACTTGTCAAGATTGATCCTTTCCTGTCTTTTCTGTGGTTGTCATGATTCTCAGGTATGTTTTTCATGAATGTCGGGAACAGCATAGATCCAAGAAGTGATCCTTGAGGTACTCCTCTTATCTTCCTCGCTTACTCCAACCCTGCCTTTCATGTCATTACCTTCTACTTCCTGTTCAACAGGAATTCCTGTCCTCACTTCCATACCTTCCCTTCTACTCCTATCTATTCTTTCCGTTTATTTAACAGACTTTTTTGAACCATGTTAAATGCCTTCTAACAAATTTTCTCTTTTCTGTTCTTTTTTTTTGGTCCCTATATCATAAAAGTCTACGAGACTCGTGGGACAAGATTTGTTGTCCCCAAGTTCACATGGTCAGAAATTTTTCTCTTTGTTTCTTTATTAGGTTTCTGATATTCTCCTATTCATTATCTTTCCTAGTACCTTTTTCATTATGCTAGTCAAAGACTGGTCTAATAATACTTGCGGTCTCTGTTACCTAGCAGCAAACAGATACCTAAGAGTTCGTATGCTGTTAAGGGCAGTATATAAGGAAAGGTCATAAAGTGATCCTCAATGAAAAGAAGCCTCACTGCTTGATTTTCGTGGATTATTTTGTTTTATTAACCCTCGACGTTGCATAAAAACAAATACAGCTGTATTATTTTGTGTTATTTCCCCATATAAATCGATATGACATTTTCAGTTTGACAGCTATCTGCCAGTTGTTTTTACTGACGCTTGTATATCCTTGGTAAAATGCCCATGCAGTATGCTATATGATATTTTGCCTGGACACTCTACCTTCGTTGGTTCAATTTGGGTTATTCTGGGTTGGTATCTCTTCAGAGTTAATATTTCGAAGAATTGTTTTTAGGGTTAGTCAGTATTAGCTAGCAAAATAGATGCAGGAGCTCAGAGTCTAGTAACGAGTGAGAGTGAGGGTCGGTTGTACGGAAGAAAGGGGATGTGGGTGCTGCAGAGGATGTAATAATGCGGGCAGTCCAACAAGGGGACCAAGAGTTGTACCCTAGCTTCCTGCCTTTCCCTCAACCTCTCCCACGCCTGCCTCTCCCACCTCTTCCACGCTTGCCTCTCCCACTCACACGTCTCCCACTCCTACCTATCGCGCGCCCTCTGCACGGGAAATGCTTGATTTATCGTCATCACGGTCGCTTGTGGGCGCGCGATGCGAACGTCTGTTGTACACCAATAAACATTATTATCACTCTGAACTTCCACCTGTCATTGATGATTAAGGCGAAACGTTTCGGAATAAAGATTCCAAACTGTTGCACATTTAACCTACGATAACCCAATAATGTCAAACACTGACTTATTTCTGATAAAAAGATAAATTTAATATACCTGACACAAAACTTGTACAAACTAAAATCAAGAAACTGTGTTTGAGGAAAACTAATCAGCACTGAAAGTTTGAAGGCGACCCGAAAATACATACCTGCGCTGTATGACCCTTGTAAGTTTAGCGCTTCTCTTTGATTATAATAATAATAATAATACAAAACGTTTCGTCCATTTCGTAAACTGCGGCAGCCATTAAAGACTGATGCCGTTCAGATACATTTTATTTTTATCAGGGGAAAGTGCTAAACCCCCAGGAGTCCTAGTATAACGGCTGGGGTAATGGAAGGCATTCAGATTCGATCCAAGCAAGAGGAGGACGAGTCAAGTTTCTTGGATCAAAATCTTCATGCACTTGCACCTCTGAAAGTCAGGCAGAGGTGTAAATGCAAGGAGACAACAATTTTCTTTGACCTCAGTATTGTCGTACAGGACAAGGCAGCTTTCTCTTCTGAGCCTCAGGCATAAATTTTCTTTTAAACTCCCGACTCCACCATCACTTGACACATCTCTACAAATACTGCAATGTTTATTACCACCACCACTACTACTACTACTACTGCTGCTGCTACTAGTGCTGCTGCTGCTACTGCTACTACTACTAGTGCTACTGTTGCTGCTATTACTGGTACTGCTGCTGCTGCTGCTACTACTGCTACTACTAGTACTGCTGCTGCTACTACTGCTCTGCTAAGCTTGCTGCTGCTACTACTGCTCTGCTAGACTGCTGCTGCTCAACTACTAGCTCTGCTGCTACATGCTGCTGCTCTACTCACTGCTGCTGCTACTACTGCTACTGCTGCTACTACAACTGCTGCTGCTGCTACTACAACTACTGCTGCTGCTACTACAACTGCTGCTGCTGGTGCTACTACAACTACTGCTGCTGCTACTACAACTACTGCTGCTGCTACTACAACTACTGCTGCTGCTACTACAACTACTGCTGCTGCTACTACAACTGCTGCTGCTACATCTACTACTACAACTGCTGCTGCTAATCCTACTACTATTACTACTACAATGTGTTTTATCTACTACGTATTACTCTAATTTTAAACTATTATTGCTCTTACTACTACGATTATTACAACTACTGCTACGATTATTACAACTACTACGATTACTAATACTACCCCCACCACCAATATTATTACTCCTACTACTATTACTGCTAATAATAATAATTAATAAAACTCCATGTCATTCAATTGACAGGTGAAACGTGACACTAATTTGTCTCATTAAGTAGTACATGTGTCCATTTATCACGAAATAGGCGTTTGTAAATGCACTAGAAGTTTCCAGTCATGTAAAAGAAGTTTCTAGTTAGGCTCAATAACTTTTGAAACATCGTTGCTCAAGGATTTTGCATCCTTGCTCAGAGTTTCCAGGCCTTGCTCAAGGAGTTTCCAGGCCTTGCTCAAGGAGTTTCCAGGCCTTGCTCAAGGAGTTTCCAGGCCTTGCTCAAGGAGTTTCCAGGCCTTGCTCAAGGAGTTTCCAGGCCTTGCTCAAGGAGTTTCAGGCCTTGCTCAAGGAGTTTCCAGGCCTTGCTCAAGGAGTTTCAGGCCTTGCTCAAGGAGTTTCCAGGCCTTGCTCAAGGAGTTTCCCGGCCTTGCTCAAGGAGTTTCAGGCCTTGCTCAAGGAGTTTCAGGCCTTGCTCAAGGAGTTTCCAGGCCTTGCTCAAGGAGTTTCCCGGCCTTGCTCAAGGAGTTTCCAGGCCTTGCTCAAGGAGTTTCCAGGCCTTGCTCAAGGAGTTTCCAGGCCTTGCTCAAGGAGTTTCCAGGCCTTGCTCAAGGAGTTTCCAGGCCTTGCTCAAGGAGTTTCCAGGCCTTGCTCAAGGAGTTTCCAGGCCTTGCTCAAGGAGTTTCAGGCCTTGCTCAAGGAGTTTCCAGGCCTTGCTCAAGGAGTTTCCAGGCCTTGCTCAAGGAGTTTCCAGGCCTTGCTCAAGGAGTTTCCAGGCCTTGCTCAAGGAGTTTCAGGCCTTGCTCAAGGAGTTTCAGGCCTTGCTCAAGGAGTTTCCAGGCCTTGCTCAAGGAGTTTCCAGGCCTTGCTCAAGGAGTTTCCAGGCCTTGCTCAAGGAGTTTCCAGGCCTTGCTCAAGGAGTTTCCAGGCCTTGCTCAAGGAGTTTCAGGCCTTGCTCAAGGAGTTTCCAGGCCTTGCTCAAGGAGTTCCAGGCCTTGCTCAAGGAGTTTCCAGGCCTTGCTCAAGAGTTTCCAGGCCTTGCTCAAGGAGTTTCCAGGCCTTGCTCAAGGAGTTTCAGGCCTTGCTCAAGGAGTTTCCAGGCCTTGCTCAAGGAGTTTCCAGGCCTTGCTCAAGGAGTTTCCAGGCCTTGCTCAAGGAGTTTCCAGGCCTTGCTCAAGGAGTTGCCAGGCCTTGCTCAAGGAGTTGCCAGGCCTTGCTCAAGGAGTTGCCAGGCCTTGCTCAAGGAGTTGCCAGGCCTTGCTCAAGGAGTTGCCAGGCCTTGCTCAAGGAGTTGCCAGGCCTTGCTCAAGGAGTTGCCAGGCCTTGCTCAAGGAGTTGCCAGGCCTTGCTCAAGGAGTTGCCAGGCCTTGCTCAAGGAGTTTCCAGGCCTTGCTCAAGGAGTTTCCAGGCCTTGCTCAAGGAGTTTCCAGGCCTTGCTCAAGGAGTTTCCAGGCCTTGCTCAAGGAGTTTCCAGGCCTTGCTCAAGGAGTTTCCAGGCCTTGCTCAAGGAGTTTCCAGGCCTTGCTCAAGGAGTTTTCAGGCCTTGCTCAAGGAGTTTCCAGGCCTTGCTCAAGGAGTTTCCAGGCCCTGCTCAAGGAGTTTCCAGGCCCTGCTCAAGGAGTTTCCAGGCCTTGCTCAAGGAGTTTCCAGGCCCTGCTCAAGGAGTTTCCAGGCCTTGCTCAAGGAGTTTCCAGGCCCTGCTCAAGGAGTTTCCAGGCCCTGCTCAAGGAGTTTCCAGGCCTTGCTCAAGGAGTTTCTAGTTTTGCATGAGACGATTCTTGCCTTGCCAATTAACTTTCCAGGTATTCACAAGATGTTTCCAGCCATACAGGAGAAACCACCCAGCGTTCCTTTTGCATCAGCAATGCAACATTCCTCTTCTCTGCCTGTGTTTTCAGCGAGGAGGCGGCATCCCAGGCATACATTTTGAGAGAGATACAGCCTGTCCAGCAGACAGAAAGTGAGACAGACAGAGAAGAGCAGTAGAAGAGGGAGGAAGATGGACAGGACCTTCACACCAAACTAATAAATGTCCTGACTATTGACGAATCTCCTCTCTCCTGGATTTTATTAAAGTTTGACAAACACTGTTTAATATATCGTCGACGACCTGCCTCCTGATGGTTAATTGTCCCCCCCCCCTCACACACACACACACACACACACACTGCAGACAACGTGTCACTCGCAAACTCCACATACACCCCCATACACCATAACACAATTTCACCACAACTATTCACACATACATACACACAAACATACATACACACACATACATACACACACATACATACACACACATACATACACACAAACATACATACACACACACATACATACATACACACACACACACATACATACACACACACAAAACTAACACACACACACACACAAAACTAAAACACACACACACACAAAACTAAAACACACACACACACACAAAACTAAAACACACACACACACACAAAACTAACACACACACAAAACTAACGTACACACACACACACAGGCTCATACACACCACTCTTTCCCCCTGCTCCCTCCCCCCACCTCTCCCCCACTCCCTTCCCTGAACCCTTTCTCTCACCCTCCTCCTCCCCCTCTCCCTCTCCCATTCTCTCTCCACCTCTGCTTCTCCCTCCTTCACTCTCTCCTCATAATCCCCCCTCTTTACCCCTCCCCACCTCTTCCATTTCCCCACTGTCTTCAGTTTCTCCTCTCCCTCCTTCACTCTCTCCTCATAATCCCCCCTCTTTACCCCTCCCCACCTCTTCCATTTCCCCACTGTCTTCAGTTTCTCCTCTCCCTCCCTCCACCCCCCACACAAACACTCAGGCAATCACACCACAAGACAACCACACAGAAATACATAGTTTTTCACTCTGTGGCATCTTAAAAATAAAAAATAAAAAATGGGGTCCCAGAGAGCAGGACGGAAAACTAGGTGACTGGAGGATGAGTCTGCAAAGGAATATTGGGCAGCAGAGCTCATGAAAAGGGAACATGAGTGGGGAAGGAAGCTAGAGGAGCTTAGCATGAAAATGGAGGAGAGGATAGCTGCAGAAAGCAAGATAATGGAGGAGAGGATAGCTGCAGAAAGCAAGATAATGGAGGAGAGGATAGCTGCAGAAAGCAAGATAATGGAGGAGAGGATAGCTGCAGAAAGCAAGATAATGGAGGAGAGGATAGCTGCAGAAAGCAAGATAATGGAGGAGAGGATAGCTGCAGAAAGCAAGATAATGGAAAATGGAGGAGAGGATAGCTGCAGAAAGCAAGATAATGGAGGAGAGGATAGCTGCAGAAAGCAAGATAATGGAGGAGAGGATAGCTGCAGAAAGCAGGAAGTGGGAGAAGCAAGTCACAACAGCAGAGGCTAAGATACAGAGATTAGAAGAACTGAAAAAATTGAAACAGCCTAAAGAACTAAAAAGCAATGTGGACATGGTATCAGAAACTGCTACCTCAGTCACAAAGAAGAGGACTGTAGAGAACGGAGTGAAACTGTATGCAGAGGCCATATCAGACCATCGTAGAGCCCGAGAGAAAGAGAGGATCACATCAGGAACAATCGAGGGGAGTGTAGTAAAAGGGAGAGCTAAGCTATACGTAGAAGCCCTAACAGACCACAGCAGTGCACAGGGAAAGTTAAGAAGGGAAAGCGACAGGCTACTGGGCCAAGGGATAACAGACAGTGAAGAGATTGAAGAAAGGAAAGCTGCAATGGAGGCAACTAAATCGAATCAGGGGTTACATAGGGATAGGCAGTGGGAGAATGAGAGAGAGAGATCAGTCTTTGTTTATGGGCTCCAGGAAGCTGAAGGGGAAACTTACGAAGCAAGAAGACAAGGGGAGAAAAATGCGATTGAAAACATCATGAAATAGGAGAAGATGACATGACCCAGCTGGCAAATTTTCTGAGAATAGGGGGGTTTGCAAGAGGAAGAATCCGGCCAGTCAAAGTAATTTTCAAAGCAGAATTGACTCGAAACAAGATCCTGCAGGAGAAAGCAAGACTAAGGGATGTGTCAGAGTACTGGAGGGTGTATCTCGACCGCGACAGAACACGGGAAGAAAGACAGAAACTGAAAGAGAGGGTATAGAGAAAAAAGGAGGAAAGAGAGATGAACAGGAGAACCCAGACTCAGGAGGAAGCTCCAATACAACCACCTTCAGATGTCCCCCAACCTGGACAACCCCAATGCAACCAAACAATCTAACCCAAAACACACATGCCATACCCAATGATTCCACTCACCTCATTACAAACTCCACCTTCACACCAACCACCCATAGTTCCCCATCAGATCTCCCACTTTCCCAACCCCAACGTACCCCCCAGACTACGGTTTTAGAAAAGAAGTTGAAGGTTTGGTATACAAATGCAGATGGTATAACAAAGAAATGTGAGGAGTGGCATGAAAGAATAAAGGAGACATCCCCAGACATAATAGCACTTACAGAAACGAAACTCACCAGGATGATAACAGATGCAATCTTTCCACCCGGATATCAACTCCTCAGGAAAGATAGAGGGAGCAGAGGGGAAGGAGGAGTTGCACTGCTCATTAAGAACAGGTGGGGATTGAGGAAGTGGAAGGAATGGATGGAATGGGCGAAAGGGACTACATAGTAGAAACAATTCAGTCTGAAGGCCATAAGGTGGTAATTGCTGTAATGTACAACCCGCCACAGAACTGCAGGAGGGCAAGAGAAGAATACGACGAGAGCAACAGAGCAATGGTAGATACACTAGCCGAGGTAGCCAGAAGAGCCCACTTGGGGAGAACAAAGTTACTAGTTATGGGTGATTTCAATCACAAGATTGATTGGGAAAACCAGGAGCCCCACGGGGGTTCTGAATCATGGAGAGCCAAGATGATTGATGTGGTACTGGAAAACCTCATGCATCAACATGTTAGAGACACTACCAGAGAGAGAGGTGGGGATGATCCAGCAAGACTGGACCTAGTATTCACCTTGAGTAGTTCGGACATCGAGGATATCACATATGAAAGGCCCCTTGGAGCTAGTGATCATTTGGTTCTGTGTTTTGATTATATAGTTGAGCTACAAGTGAAGAGGGGAGCAGGAATAGGAAGGGAGAAACGAAACTACTAAAGGGGAACTACACAGGCATGAGGAACTTCCTACGAGATGTTCAGTGGGAGAGAGAATTGGCAGGAAAACCAGTAAAAGAAATGATGGAATATGTGACAACCAAATGCAAAGAGGCAGAGGAGAGGTTTGTCCCCAAGGGAAACGGAAGTAATGGGAAGACCAGAACGAGTCCTTGGTTCACCCAGAGGTGTAGGGAGGCCACACGCAACGACCAAGAGGTATGTGAGGAGCTCAAAATGAGATTTAAAGAAGTATTTACAGAGGAGACAGGAAGGACTCCAGGAATTCAGAATAGGGAGGTTTACCAACAAGTACTGGATGAAATACACAACCGAGGAGGAGGTGAAGAAGCTGCTATGTGAACTCGATACCTCAAAAGCAGTGGGACCGGACAACATTTCTCCGTGGGTCCTTAGAGAGGGAGCAGAGATGTTGTGTGTGCCACTAACAAAAATCTTCAACACATCCATTGAAACTGGGCAACTACCCGAGGCGTGGAAGATGGCAAATGTAGTCCCAATTTTTAAGAAAGGAGACAGACACGAGGCATTAAACTACAGACCTGTGTCACTGACGTGTATAGTATGCAAAGTCATGGAGAAAATCATCAGGAGGAGAGTGGTGGAGCACCTAGAAAGACACAAGCTTATAAACGACAACCAGCACGGTTTCAGGGAAGGAAAATCCTGTGTCACACCTACTGGAGTTTTATGACAAGGTAACAGAAATAAGACACGAGAGAGAGGGGTGGATAGACTGCATTTTTTTGGACTGCAAGAAGGCGTTCGACACAGTTCCTCACAAGAGGTTAATGCAAAAGCTAGAGGATCATGGTACGTGACGAGATGTCAGAGTGGGCACCTGTGACGAGTGGAGTTCCACAAGGGTCAGTCCTAGGACCTGTACTGTTTTTGGTATATGTGAATGACATAACGGAAGGGATAGACTCAGAAGTGTCCCTGTTTGCAGATGATGTGAAGTTAATGAGAAGAATCAAATCAGTCGAGGATCAGGCAGGACTACAAAGAGACTTGGACAGGCTACAAGCCTGGTCCAGTAACTGGCTCCTTGAATTTAACCCTGCCAAATGTAAAGTCATGAATATCGGGGAAGGGCAAAGAAGACCGCAGACAGAGTATAGTCTAGGTGGCCAAAGACTGCAAACCTCACTCAAAGAAAAAGATCTTGGGGTGAGTATAATACCGAGCACATCTCCTGAGGCACACATCAATCAGATAACTGCTGCAGCATACGGGCGGCTGGCAAACCTAAGAATATCGTTCCAATACCTCACTAAGGAATCATTCAAGACTCTGTACACCATATACGTCAGGCCCATACTAGAGTATGCAGCACCAGTCTGGAACCCACACCTGGTAAAGCACGTCAAAAAATTAGAGAAAGTGCAAAGGTTTGCAACAAGACTAGTCCCAGAGCTAAGGGGATTGTCCTACGAAGAAAGGTTAAGGGAAATCGGCCTGACGACACTAGAGGACAGGAGGGTTAGGGAGACATGATAACGACATATAAAATACTGCGAGGAATAGATAAGGTGGACAGAGACAAGATATTCCAGAGAGGGACACAGAAACAAGGGGTCACAATTGGAAGTTGAAGACTCCTTTTGAGTCAAAGGGATGTTAGAAGTATTTCTTCAGTCATAGAGTTGTCAGGAAGTGGAATAGCTTAGAAAGCGACATAGTGGAGGCAGGAACCATACATAGTTTTAGGACTAGGTTTGATAAAGTTCATGGAGCAGGGAGAGAGAGGACCTAGTAGCAATCAGTGAAGAGGCGGGGCCAGGAGCTGCTGACCCTGCAACCACAAATAGGTGAGTACAAATAGGTGAGTGTATACACACACACACACACACACACACACCCACACACCCTACACACACGCACACCTCACACACCCACACACGCACCCCCCAAACACACTCCCCAAGTTTCTGTCGACAAGTGCCATTGACAACTAGTAACTACACACACGCACGCACGCCACATACACACGGAATAATATTGTAAAACTGGGGTTAGACATGAGTCATTGGGTTGTTGGGAAGTTGTTTCTAGCCTTAGGGTGAAGATTTGGAATGATATATATATAAATAGGTGATCGAAACAAACACTATACACAGTTTTAAAGACAGGTAGACAAGGCTCGTAAGACAGAAAATACTAATCAGTAGTTTAAAGTTTGGGAGCATAGCTTAGAGATCGAACTCGACCCCGCAATCAAAAACTGGTGAATACAAATACATAAACAACTCATTAAAAATCAATGGTGTGAGAAACAACAGCAGCAGCAACAATGGCAGAAGTAACAGTAGCAGCAGCAGCAGAAACAGCACTGCAGAAGTAGCAGCAGAAGAAGCAACACTGGCAGAAGTAGCAGAGCAGAAACAGCACTGGCAGAAGT